>JAKMWG010000036.1:70361-84852 GCA_022758105.1 Pangasianodon gigas
GTACTCACCTTACACACTCGTACTCACCTTACACACTCGTACTCACCTTACACGCACCCCACTTACCTTACACGCACCGCACTCACCTTACACGCACCGAACTCACCTTACACACACCGTACTCACCTTACACACTTCACACTCACCTTACACACACCGTACTCACCTTACACGCACCGTACTCACCTTACACACACCGAACTCACCTTACACACACCGTACTCACCTTACACACTCGTACTCACCTTACACACTCGTACTCACCTTACACGCACCCCACTCACCTTACACGCACCACACTCACCTTACACACTTCACACTCACCTTACACACACCGCACTCACCGTACACACTTCACACTCACCTTACACGCACCGTACTCACCTTACACACTCCGTACTCACCTTACACGCACCACACTCACCTTACACACACCGTACTCACCTTACACACTTCACACTCACCTTACACACGCCACACAGCGTATTAACTGTACTATAGTCAACTTAGACACACTGTACTCACCTTTCTCACAGTGTCCGGTGATACAGATGTCATAATGAGCTGCCCTAATCATAACACACATCTCTCTCTTTCTGTGTGTGTGTATGTGTGTGTATGTGTGTGTATGTATGTGTGTGTGTGTGTTTGCAGTTCTCTGCTGCGGTACGGGGGTTCTCTGTCTCTGCAGAGTGCGATGAGTGTGCGCTTTAACAGTGCAGGTACACAGCTGCTGGCTCTGCGCAGACGTCTGCCCCCCGTCCTGTACGAGCTGCACTCTCGCCTGCCCAGCTTCCAGTTCGACAACCAGGGCTACTTCAACTCCTGCACCATGAAGAGCTGCTGCTTCGCCGGGGACCGCGACCAGGTAACATGCGCGCACACACACACACACACAGTGATGTCATAACAAACTAGGAGAGTGTGTCACCTACCTGGGGCTCTGATATAGAGATATTCAGTGATTTATTTTACAGACATTTCATTTTGATGAGTATCTCACACACACACACACAAAGACACACACTCACACAAACACACAGTGATAGAGCTTTGTTTCTGCATGCCCCAGGTGTGTGTGTGTGGAACATGTATAGGCATGTTTAGAGTTTCTTCAGAATCAGAACACTTGGTATAAAGATGTGTGTGTGTGTGTGTTGCAGTACATCCTGTCTGGCTCTGATGACTTTAATCTCTACATGTGGAAAATTCCCAAAGACCCAGACTCAGGTTTATTATTATTATTATTATTATTGTTATTATTGTTATTGTTATGTTGATTACTGAATTGAGTATATTGATTGTACTGTACTCTCTCTCTCTTTTTCTCTCTCTTACTTTCTCTCTCTCTCTCTCTCTCTCGCTCTCTCTCTCTCTCTCTCTGAGCAGCGGGCCGAGTGGTTAACGGAGCGTTCATGGTGTTGAAGGGTCATCGCTCCATTGTGAATCAGGTCCGCTTTAATCCACACACCTACATGATCTGTTCCTCTGGTGTCGAGAAGGTTATTAAGGTCAGAACACACACACACAGTAACACTGACATTCTTGAATATTTTTGTCTTTTCAGATCGGTTTACTCTCTTTGTCTCTCTTTGTGTGTGTGTGTGTGTGTGTGTGTGTGTGTGTAGGTGTGGAGTCCGTACCAGCAGCCGGAGTGTGTGGGTGATCTGGAGGGTCGGGTGGAGGATAAGTCTCGCTCTCTCTACACACACGAGGAGTACATCAGCCTGGTGCTGAACAGCGGCAGCGGCTTGTCACATGACTACGTCAGCCAATCAGAGCAGGAGGATCCGCGCATGATGGCTTTCTTTGATTCGCTTGTGCGCCGCGAGATCGAAGGCTGGAGCTCCGACTCGGATTCCGATCTGAGCGAAGGCGCCATTCTGCAGCTGCACGCCAGGGGGCGTGGCCATACCCGCTCCACCAACCACGGAGCCTCCACAAATCAAACTCCGCCCACTGAAGCGAACAGCAATCGGCAAAGCGACTCGGATCACTCCTCTTCCTCGTCCTCCTCCTCGTCCTTATTATCCGGTCCTGCTTCTGGGAGTGAGAGGGTGGATCCTGACGCGATAGGCTCACACAGACGGAAAAGGGCGGGGTCACGACGAGCATCCGCATTCCTATTGGATGTGGTGAACGAGGACTCGGATTCCAGTAGTTTCTGGTTGGACCCGTTGCCTCGCCCACGTTCTCCGAGCCCGCGTGAGAACTCCAGTCTCTCTAGGACCTCCAGTCCAAGCTCCTCCCCCAGCTCCTCCTCTACCTCCTCGTCCAATAGTGATGGAGAAGAGGCAGAGCTTCAGAGGAGCAGAGTGCGACAACGTAATGCGGCGAGGAAGCAGGGCCGTACGCGCTGGTCACGCTTAGACTCCTCCCACTCTCTTCAGAGTGCCACGGATTACAGCAGCTACCCCAAAATATCTCTTAATGATTCAACATCTCCTTCGTCCTCCGGGGACGAGAGCCGGCCAATCAGAAGCGGGGGTAAAAATAAGGGGCATGGCCTCATTTCTAGCCCCGGCCCTTCTTCAGAGAGCCGTACAGAGACACACCTACGAGTCAGAGGTCGCTTCATGGAGAGGGCGGAGTCAAGAATTGGTCAGAGGGAAGAGCTAGGGGCGGGGAAAAGCAGCGAGGACGAATTGAACAGCTCAGGACTGTACGGAAACTCGAGCGCTCATGACGAGAGCTGTGTAGACTCAACTCTTCCGGAATCCTCAGAAGGGGCGGAGCCTGACGCTAACTCGACAGGCTCTAGGACTGGAAAACGGACACGCTTCGGATCCGAACCAGAGGAGGAGGAGCCTCCGTCAGAAAAAAAGTTGAAGACGTGATGTCGTTAGTTAAACTGGCCTTCTGATTGGCTTGTTGATTTTGTGTGTTTCATTTACAGCCTGCCGTGTGTTCAGTGTTGGAGGCGGAGCAGCATTAAAAAAAACAACTTTATTTCTTTTAGATGAATGACATTGTCACGCTCTTAACCTCCAGAAGGGGGCAGCATTTCAGTTCATACTTTATTTCAGTAAGTTGTGTTTTTATCAGGTCACTTTGTAGGTGTACGCTTACTGCCTGCAGCCTAATAGCGGAAAAATTCAATTTTACCGTTATCGTTTCAAAATAAACGACTAACGGAGTGTTCTCATTTTTCTCGGAATCTGCGTAACCTGCTCCAAATGCTAACGTTACAGGGCTACGACATCAACACAGTATCAGGAGTCTCTGGCTCAACAAGGGGCGGGGCTTAGGTTGCATTTGATTAACATAAAAATACTGGTTAGTTAAACATTACAAGCACAAAGCACAGGAAGGTGTGTAATTAAAACACGAAGCCACCTAGCTAGCTAACGTTAGCTAATGATGATCGACTGATCAGATGTAACTTAAGCTCCGCCCCTTCTGACACGGAGGCAGCACTCGCATTCTGACTCTCAGTGACTCAGAGCGAGTCAGATGGACTGCAGTCTGTAACTGTACACCTGCAAACTCACCTGTGTGCTAGGCAGTGGGCGTGGCTTTGAGGTCACTCTTAGACACGCCCACCAGTCTGCGACTCAGTGTGTACGTGGCCATGGAACAATAAAAACAACCCTAAGCAGTGTGTGTCAGGGTGTGGGGGTGCACCGATACGATATTCAGCTGTGATAGTTTCTGTATCATATCGAGGGAAGTTTATTCAGTTTAAGTATAAATGTAATAAAAAAGTTCTAAATGTAAATATAAACATAAATGTAAACAATAACTCCGATGAGGAACGTGACGATACTAAACTCTGATATTGCGATCATTTCTTTTCACAGTTTACGATATTATCGCGATATTTATAAAAGAGACTGTTATAAATTAATGCCAGGGTAGGAGGCGGAGCTTCAGAGCAGCATTTGACACTGTATTGTAACGAAAAGGTGGAGCCATATGCTCTGGTCATGTATAGACTCCGCCCACTGCATTGACTGCCACAGTTGTGTGTTACAGTTCAGAAATCAGATTGGTGTGAAGTAGTGCCCTTGATATCCTCCCTACCTAGGCAGCCTCCATACAAACGGAACACGACAGTATATAACCACCATACCAGTATTGTGTGTGTGTGTGTGTGTGTGTGTGTGTGTGTTAAATATGGCGATATATATCGTATAACTGAGATTTATTGAGATATGGTGCTGATGTGCACCCCTCCCCCCTCGCACGCACACTGATGATGTCATCACTTATGGAGTGACGCGACACTAAAGAGTTTAAACATTAATAACGTTAATAATCTTAATATTGTTAATGACATTAAAGATTTGTGTTCTGGTTGATGATGATGTTATGTTTGTTTGTGTGGAGGAGGAGGCGGAGCTAGCTGTCATGGAGGAGGCGGAGCTAGCCGATAGCTGTTATGCTAACACCTTTTACGTTCTGCTCTGTTTAAAGTTGACGATGCTCTGTGGACGCTGTTTCCATGGTAATCCTGTACTATGCTCAGCAGCAGTGACATCATTAAAATTTGATTTGTGAACGTTCACACTCCGGAGTGTTCTGTGTCTCTGTGTGTGTGTGTGTGTGTGTGTGTGTGTGTGTGTAGGAGAATCGAACTGTCTCCATGGTGATGTTTAGAGAGAGACCGGATGCTGAGATCTGCAGTCATGGCAACACAGTGCTGAATCCAAGCTCTGTGTGTGTGTGTGTGTGTGTGTGTGTGTGTGTGTACACACACACACGAGTGTCCAGTTAGTGATGCTTCTGTGAAAACTAATTCTGTGGTTCTCCGGAGGTTCTTCTGTGGTTCCTCGTCACCCCGTGACTCTCTTGTGAGCGATGGCTGGACGGTTTAACGTGCGCATACACATACGTGTTTTATACGTGTTTATATTCAACATCACAACATGACAAATAACCACGGAGCTGTAATAACTAATTTAATTCCCAGTAATTTAATATCTGGGAATATAAAGTGTATAATTAATGCGAATAAGCATGTTATGAATATTAATAAGTGTAATAAATATTAGTGTATAGTGAATACTAAGGGACATGTAGCAAATATAAATTAGTGTGTAGTGAACTTATTGAGTGTAGTGTAGTGAATATAAACTAATATTAATGAGTACAGTAAATAGTAACGCATGTATCATGAATATTAATGGCTGTACAGTGAACACCAGTGAGTAAAGGCAATACTGTATGAATTAGTGCATGATGAATATTAATGAGTATATGGAATATTATTGAGTGTGTAACGAATATTAATTGGTATATTGAATATTATCGGGTGGGTAACAAATATTAATATTTAATATTAATGAGTATAATGAATATTAATGAGCATATTGAATATTGTTGAGTATACTAATTATTGTGTAGTGAATATTAATGAATATATGGAATATTATCGAGTGTGTAATGAATATTAATGAGTATAATGAATATTAATGAGTGTGTAATGAATATTAATGAGTATATGGAATATTAATGAGTGTGTAATGAATATTAATGAGTATATGTTGCAGTGTGAGAGGCAGTGAGAATGTGAGTTTTAAATAATTTCTCCAGAGGTTGAGTGAACAATCAGCTCTGATACATGCCCTAAGTGCGCACTTGTGTGAGGGGAAGTGGCCAAGGGCGCAGTGGGATTAGAGTGTGTGTGTGTGTGTGTGTGTGTGTGTGTGTGTGTAGCCTCCAGTCTGTGTAAGCAGACAGTGAGAGTGTACTTATTGCACTTTATACAGCTCGAGACACAACCAAAAGTGCAGCTCAGTCAGTACACACACACACACACACACACACAAACACATGTCCGGTATGATATCGCTCCACACACACGCAAACACACACGTCTGGTACAATATCGCTCTTTACACACACACACACACACACACTTGGGGTTTTGTAATGAAAGTATTATTTTGATGCATGACTAAAACCAAACCGGTTCCAGATGTTCTAACTCCTGATTAGTGATTTAAAAAACTCGAGGGCAGAAACATTTCTCCTAAAAAGTCAAAAACAGAAGCGCACACACACACACACACACACACACGTCTGGTACAATATCACTTCTTACACACACACACAGACGACGGTGTTCTTCAGAGATTACAGCCTGGAGGAAATGACATCATCTCTCCCTGTCACACACTCGCTCCCTGTTCACTTTCTATATTAGGAAGACTGAAGTGTCCTCACACACACACACACACACTAATACACACACATTAATACATACAAACACTAACACACACACACACACACACTAATACACACATTAATACATACAAACACTAACACACACACTAATACACACACACTTCTGTTCACACCAGCTTCCTGATCATTTCCTGGGAATTAAAGTCATTCACTCTGGGGCTGCTGCTGCTGCTGCTGCTGCTGATGATGATGATGATGAAGATGATGACATCTCTACATGGCATTTGGTGGGTGGGTGTGTGTGTGTGTGTGTGTGTGTGTGTTCATTCTCTGTGTCCTTTATCTTTGGTTGGCAGAAACACTTTTTCCCCACAGATGCTGTTTCTTCCATCAGCCACATCCAACAACACACATGTTACTGTACACACACACACACCACACACACACTACTGTACACACACGTTACTGTACACACACACTACACACACTACACACACATTACTGTACACACACTACACATACTACTGTACACACACGGTATTGTACACACACTACACACACTACTGTACACACACGGTATTGTACACACACAAACACTACACACACATTACTGTACACACACATTACTATACACACACTACACACTACACACACACTACTGTACACACACGTTACTGTACACACACATTACTATACACACACTACACACTACACACACACTACTGTACACACACTACATACATTACACATATTACACACATTACTGTTTGTGTGTGAATTATGTTGATTTTAGTATGTTAGTTAGTCTGTTAGCACACATGCTAACTCTGAGTGTGCAGATCTCTCTCTCTCTCTCTCTCTCTCATTCTCTCTCTTTCTCTCTCTCTCTCTCTCTCTCTCTCTCTTTCACTCATTCTCTCTCTCTCTCTGTCTCCGGTCACTGTACAGAGACACGTGTGTGACATCATCACCGCCAAAACATTTCACCACTTTGAGGTTTGTCCATAAAAGGAATTGCAGCCAGAACTAGTGAATGTGTGTGATCTGTGTGTGTGTGTGGGTGTGTGTGCGTGTGTGTGTGTGTGTGTTTTTTCCTTTCCTTACATGGCAGACCCACTTTGCCCACTTCACACAGCCTTGTTCAGAACAGCACAGAGAACAAACCACGCCCGCTAAACACAGACTCTGCCCACATTTT
Organism: Pangasianodon gigas; assembly: GCA_022758105.1. NCBI lineage: Eukaryota > Metazoa > Chordata > Actinopteri > Siluriformes > Pangasiidae > Pangasianodon > Pangasianodon gigas. The sequence goes on from JAKMWG010000036.1 coordinate 77,689, forward strand.
AATGTTTGATCTTAAGAGGATTTACATCGTATACACTGGAGTGGAGCACAGTGTTCTCTTTAAATGAGAAATCTGTGACTGTGGTCACCTAGACAACAGGCCACACCCCTCAATAATAGAGTGAAATTAAAACCACGCCCCCTAATAACAACACCTTTCACAGCGTAGCATTTTAGAGCCACACTTCCTGAGTATTTTAGGCCACGCCCCTGTCTAAATTAGCATTTTGGTGTCTTTTGAGGCCACACCCTCCTAATCAAAGACATTTAAGTTTTTTGGACACACCCCTTGATTACATGGCAATATTGGCCACGCCTCCTCTCAATAATAACATCTAATCATCAGGGTCTGACTGAGTTACTCTAGTAACTGTTACACCTGCTGGATTCTGGATTGTGATTGGTCGTCAGGTGTTGATTATAACAGCAGGTTTATATTAATGCTCTCGTTCTATACGTTATCGTTTCTATAGTAACAGCTCATTCACAGGGACGTGTGCAGCGAACGCTCCACTGATAATAAACGGAGTAAAAAAATCACTTGTTGGTCTGGTGAAGTTTTCAGTTTATATAAAGTTTATGGAAGGAGTCTCCAGTGTCAGCGCTTTGTAACAGTCAGAAGTAAAGCTGTAACTTTACGTTTCTTCAGGACAGAGGAGTTTACGCTTTGTGGTTTCTCGATTCTGTGTTTTTTTCTCTTATTAACTTGAAGAGAGAGAATAAAGAGAGGCTGGTGAGGGAACGACTGTTTATAGCTGCTATAACGTAAGTGAGAACAGGAACTAACTTGTTTCATGTTTGCTCAGAAGCTTTAACAGTCTGGCTCTGTGTGTGTGTGTGTGTGTGTGTGTATGGGGGGACTGGTGTTTAAGGTGTTTAAGCGGCTGTGTGTAACTCTAACCCGAGGCTCGTGTGGCTGCTGAATGGGGGGCTGTTATCAGGGGGACAGCAGCACAGCGACACACATAAATAATACACACACACACACACACACACACACACACACAGAGGAGCATTCACCAGCTGCTTACACACACACACACACACACACACACAGAACTGTTATAAACATGAGGAAACAAGGAGTGTGTCCAACTGCACTAATAAACTATTTATATTTATATTTATATTTATTGAGTCCAGCATCATAAACACTCTGCAGGCTGTAGGACACTGTTCCGTATCTCCTGCTGCGCAATTATCATTCACTTCCTAATGGACAGGTAGTGTCAGACTGACAGACAGACAGACAGATACACAGACATATAAACATATAGACAGACAGACAGATAGATAGATAGATAGACAGACAGACAGACAGACAGACAGATAGATAGATAGATAGATAGATAGATAGACAGACAGACAGACAGACAGATAGATAGATAGATAGACAGACAGACAGACAGACAGACAGACAGATAGATAGATAGACAGACAGGAAGACAGATAGATAGATAGATAGATAGATAGACATACAGACAGATAGACAGAATCAAAAAGATTTACTTTTTCTTTTCCTTCCTCTTTAACATCAGGTCTGTGTTTTATTGTTCTTATTTGTTTATTAATGTGTTTATTTCTTCTTTGCTCTTGTTTAAACGTTATAAAATAATTTAATAAAAAGATATATAAGTTGTTATTTGTCTAAACAAATGGTTTTTCCTCTGCGCTCTCAGTGTAAATTCCTAAACCCTTCCTCACACTCATTCCTGAAGCTCATGAACTCTGCATCCATGCTTTAACTGCTGTACCAATCAGCCAATGAGCATTCGGAGCCTGATGGAGGGCGGGGCCTAGAGTGCGTGTATCAGCCAATTAGGTGAAGGACCTCTTCATTCCTGCATCTCGTCCCGCCCACTTTCCAGGGCTGCTGTAGACCCGCCCCTCATCAGGGTGGCCAGATTGAGCTCTAACCCCACCTCAGCGCCCAATTTTATTATTTATACATTTATTCATAAAGATAATTATATTAATTAATTAGTGATGATTAGTGATTTGCATATTAATTATAAACACTGAATGGTCAAAGTGTAAAGTTACAAAAGTCACAAAATGAGAGGACAGAATTTCACTTTGGCAACCCTGCAGTCAGAGAGAGAGAGAGAGAGAGAGAGAGAGAGAGAGAGAGAGAGAGAGAGAGAGAAGAAAAGAAGTAGGTGAGGAGGAGTGAACATTCAGAGAGACAGGCAGAAAGCGAGAGAGTGAGAGAGAGAGACAGACAGACAGAGGGAAGATCACGGGTCTGTTCATTCCCACAGCAGCGGCTTCAGCTGGTTTTGTCTGTAACTGATCGATAATATCGATTGATCGGATCGGATAAAAATAATCGAGCGCGCGCAGCATGGACCATCATCCTCATCAGCATTATGACGGAGAGACGAACGAGTACATGCAGCAGGAGGAGGACTGGGACAGAGACCTGCTGCTGGACCCCGCCTGGGAAAAACAGCAGAGGAAGGTAAGACACTCACACAGACAGATCAGAGAGTGAGACAGACAGAGTGAGAGACAGACAGACAGAGTGAGTGACAGACAGACAGACAGACAGAATGAGAGACAGACAGAGTGAGAGACAGACAGACAGAGTGAGAGACAGACAGAATGAGAGACAGACAGAGTGAGAGACAGACAGAGTGAGAGACAGAGTCCCTGCAGCTGTGTGATGTGATTGTGAACATTATGTGTCAGCTTGTGTTTCAAACCTCATACAGAGTGTACACTACTACACCCTTACACTACACCCTTACACTACACCCTTACACTACACCCTTACACTACACCCTACATGCTACACACTGAACACTGCACTACATACATCTAGCTCTTATGTAGTGCACACACACGTCAGATTGCCGAATGTAGTGCACTTCTTTACACTCTGAGTGTTAATTGATTCAGTCTCACTCCGGTCACGTCCCATATCACACATGTTGGGGTGAGATGTTCCCTTCGGCTGTGTCCCATTTGTTCACTCAGCATTGATCATGTATATCAGATCCCTAGTGGACATGTAGTGCACTATGTAGGGCTTATTTTAATACACTGTGTAGTAGAGTAGGGGACTGAAGACAACCTCTTAGTAGACTTAATGTAGGGTGGAAACGCCATTAGTTTCTTTATAGGAAGAAGGGAATCCAAACTAGATTTTCACTAGGCATGTAGTGCACTATGTAGGGTGTAGCAGACGTTGTTTAATACGATATAAAATGTGCACTTTTTACCCTTTTGTATTCAAAAGTGGAGCCTTAAAGTTAATATTGACGTCATTATTTACATGAGGAAAGTTGCTGGTATTCAGAGTCGGGTTACGCAGCTGGATTTTCTGAGCTCCACATTCAGATTATTAAAATCACCTGCGTGTCGTTCACACCTCCGAGGTTTCCAGATTTTTCTTGAGTAGAAGCGTCTGAGACGGAGTTTTTAATAGCGTCCAGACCACCGCCTTTAAACCTGAAAAAACAGCAGGGATAGAAAATACAGACTAAAGAAGGAAATAGCGTTTGTTATCTTTGCTGTTAAATGTAATACACTGTAACATAAAAGCAAGAGAGAATTTAAATATGAAAAATTAAAAGGCTAATCTGATGATGTCTGAGTGAGAAGATGACGAGTGTTAGAATAAATCGAACAGGAGTCTCGTACATCACTAATATATCACTGCATGAATAGAGCTCGCTGTAATTCTCACATTAATCACTGGTTTAATTGAACAAAATGGCTTCATTATTCAGCAGCACAGAGAATAGCACTTGATCCAGCACAGACTGTTATTTTACATTTTATTTTTTTATATCGAGCTCTGACAGTTACTCGAGCGCAACTTAATGAAGCCACAAGACACTAAATGGAGGTGATGAAATCGTAATGTGTGTGTGAGATGTAGGAGATTTTATCACACTTTTAATTCACTGTGTTGATTTGTTGAATAAAATAAAGTCAGTGTTGGTGTTAATTCGATGCTCTGCTGTAAAGAAAACGTGCTCACGGAGTGAAGGATAATCTGACCCAGCGCTCATCTGCTACGCTTACAGAGAAGCTTTAACTTCATTCATCACTTTATGCGTAAAATATTCCCTCCTCCAGATAAGACGTGTCTCCTCCCATGTCGTCCGTGTGGAAAAATAACTTTTCATGGACTTTAACCGGATGATATTATTAATCAGCTAAAGCAGTCAAGTTCAAGATCAAAATGGAGTGTAACTGAGACACGCCTCTGTTTTAGACAAACGACGCCCGCTGCGTAACTCTCATATGACTTCTGAATAGCGTGGAAGTGTGTAGTTACACCTGAGCTCTGAATACTGACGTGTGTAATTTCAGTATTAAATCCTCAAGATTTAAGTGATTATTTAAGAGTGATCACTCTGAATAATAGTGCACTATGTAGGGCGCAGGAGACATTGTTTTATTTACTCTACACTTTTATTCACTTCTCTAATGGATGTGAGTTTAGGATATATGTATATAAAACAGTGTAGTGAACATGGTGTAGAGAGGGAGGAGAAGGAGTTATTTAGGACACAGCCCTTGTCTCCTACTGAGTGTGACTTTAAGGGTGTGTTATTTGAGACAGATCCACAGCAGAAAGTGAGTGAAAATGTCACTCGTCACCTCTCTGGACTCATAACTGTGAGAGGAAGTGCAGGTCTGAGAAGGTATTTTGGAGCGAGGCCGAAACATTCGCTCCCACACTTTTACTTTCTTCCCTTTTTGTTGAGCACTAAGGGGAAGGAGGGAAAAAAAGTGCGCAGGCTGCGGTTAGGGCTGGGCTTAACGGGATCCAGCCTGCCCAAAAATGGAAATAACAGGCCGGCGTGCGGAACGCTGCTGCTGGAAAACTTCACCCCGTTTCCCTTTTTTTCACCGAGTGAGCCGGTCCTTTCCCAAATTATGTCATCGGTAGGGAGCTACTGAGAGGAAGGGCATGTGCTCAGGTATGCCAGGCCCCCGGGGAGGGGGGGGAGGGGGGGAGGGGGGACACTTTCACTCAGTAGTGCACAAGTGTAAATCAGAACTGCTCTCAGGTCTGACTGCCTGAGTACACTACCAAGGGCACTTTTTATTTTAAATTGAATCTTTTTTATTTTTATCCAGAAATCTCCATCACGCTGCAGTAACGTTGCGTCTCATTGACTGAAAACAGCAGACTGACAATGCAGAAATAAGTGCACTACAAAGTGTACTTCCTGTAGTCTAGGGAACAATGTTTCCTACACCCTACATAGTGCGCTACATGTCTAGCAATCCCTTCTTCCTATATGGAAAATAAACGCATTTGCTCCCTATTTAATGCATAAATAAGTGCACTGCATTTACACAGGGACTGAAATAAGTGCATCCTGTATCAGATATATTGATATTTAGGCTGAATTTTTTTCACCCCTTTCTAGTGCACTATATAGAGTCAAATATACAGGCTCCTGCACCCTACCTAGTGCACTACTTCCAATAAGGAGCTGTTCAGGAGAAACGTCCTGTATTAGTACACTTTATAGGGTATTAAATAAAGCTTCTCTCTCTACACTAAATAGCACACTACCAAGTCCAGTAGGGACACTAGGTCACTACATAGGGAACGAGATTCAACATCCTGAGCCCTACATGTGGAATAATGAGTTCCCTACACAAGTGCACTATATAGGGAATGAAATAACAGCTCAAAGGAGTGTTTTTTTCTTCCTGCATTCCTCTGACTCTGCCTTCCCTGGAGGCTCAAACACACACACACACACACACACACACACACACAGGGTAAGGGAGTATAGTGTGTAATATATGAAATACAGTATACTTACATACTACACATTATACTATACACACTATGTACACAATATACACACAGAGTATAGTGTGTGTGTGTGTGTGATATATTTTCGACTGTCGGAATGGGACACACTCACACACACACACACTCAGACACACACACACACACACTGGGAAATTCAATTCAGTTGGATTGCAGGAGGCATTCTCCCCAATTAACACCCTCTGTGACTCTAATGACTGTGTGTGTGTGTCTGTGTGTCTGTGTGTGTGTGTGTGTGTGTCTCTATGGGATAAATGGGTTATTGTGCTGTAAAAAGGTCAGCACTTGAGTGTGAGGCTGTAAGACACACATACACACACACACACACACACACACACTAAACGTAAGCACTGATACATGTTTCAGTTGGAAGCTTCACACACATTTGCAATGCAAAACTCTGACTGGTTTCAAACTGAGTGGTTTCTGTGTGTGTGTGTGTGTGTGTGTGTGTGTGTGTGTGTGTGTGTGTACATGAGCGAGTCGGGACTTGACTCAGAAGATGAACAGCCAGCATACCTCATCGCCATTCCACCTCCCTGCTGTGTGTGTGTGTGTGTGTGCACATGTTATAATTCAATTATATCTTTGTAATATAATTATCTGAATTCAGGACAGACCTGTTGGTGTGTGTGTGTGTGTGTGTGTGTGTGTGTGTGTCTGTCTGTCTGTCTGTCTGTCTGTCTGTCTCTTGATCTGTCTCTCTCTTCCTTTCTGTCTCTCAGGTGTTAGTTTTTGTCCACACTTGCCCTTATAAGGCTACGTGTTATACCTAAGGCACCTTCACTCCTCCCTACATTCTTCTCTTTTTATCAGTCTGTCTTTCTCTATCAGTCTGTCTCTCTCTATCTATCTGTCTCTCTCTATCTGTCTGTCTCTCTCTATCTATCGCTCCTCCCTCTGTAAAGATAAGGCTAGTGGTGCAATCTCTTGGATTGTAGAGAACAGACAGACGCTTCTGGAGCGTTATTTACATAATTAAAGCACAGCTGTGTCTCCAATCTGTCTGTATCCCTGTCTGTCTGTTTCTCTGCCTGTCTATCCCTCTATCTGTTTCTCTGCCTGTCCATCCCTCTATCTGTTTCTCTGCCTGTCCATCCCTCTATCTGTTTCTCTGCCTGTCCATCCCTCTATCTGTCTGCCTGTCTATCCCTCTATCTGCCTGTCTATCCCTCTATCTGTTTCTCTGCCTGTCTATCCCTCTATCTGTCTGCCTGTCTATCCCTCTATCTGTTTCTCTGCCTGTCTATCCCTCTATCTGTTTCTCTGCCTGTCCATCCCTCTATCTGTTTCTCTGCCTGTCCATCCCTCTATCTGTTTCTCTGCCTGTCCATCCCTCTATCTGTTTCTCTGCCT
>JAKMWG010000036.1:110448-124013 GCA_022758105.1 Pangasianodon gigas
ACACACAGTTAACACACACAGTTAACACTCACAGTGAACACACAGTGAACACACAGCGAACACTCAGCGAACACACAGTGAACACACAGTTAGCACTCACAGTGAACACGCAGTGAACACACACAGTGAACACACACAGTGAACACACAGTGAACACACAGTTAACACACAGTTAAAACTCACAATGAACACACAGTTAACACACAGTGAACACCCACAGTGAACACACAGTGAACAGATTTAAGCAAGTGAATAAGGCACTCAGTGTATTGAATCTGATATTTTATGCAGTTTATTTAAATTTGCAGGACTGAAACTGAATTTAGCAAGATCAGAATTTTTAAACGTGTCAAAATTTCAAAAACACAAAAATGGAGGAAGTTAAGAAAGATGAACAGATTCAGAACTGAAAAAAGCCATATTAATATTGTATATGAGTTTGAATGTTTTAACCAGCATCATGTACAACGTGTGAATGGAGTCAGTACTTTAATGGAACATCTCAGTAACTCCATGTTATTTTTATTGGTATGGTTGTTAAAAGTCATCGCTAATCCCAGAGCACGCTGTTACCACGGCGATGGGTTCAGGGTTAAAGTGATAAATCAATAAATCATCATCTTTCACCATCAGCAGCTCAAAACAACCTTCACTCGACTCAAACGTCTCATTACCAACCAGAGTGTTGGTCCCTGGAGAGAGAGAGAGAGAAAGAGAGAGAGAGAGAGAGACAGAGAGAGAGAGAGTAATCTGATGACTGGTTATGTGTAATGACTGTGTTGGTGAGTGAAGCTCGTTTAGTGCTGAAGTTTAAGGTTGCAGGAAAACGGCTCAACAGGTGGAGTCTGTCTCACACACACACACACACACACACACACACACAGAGCCATTAATATCACACACTCGCTGCTGTTTACAGAAACCTTTATTTACATACATTTCAGCAATAAAAATTAAGACACAATTTTCTCGTGTCTGTTAGTCATGTGCTGATAATCATAAAGCTACAATATCACCATGGCCCATAGTCCCCTCAGGAGGCTCCCTACAAAGGCAGCATGCTGATGCAGAGATAAAGTCTGTCTCTACTTGTTTATTAAGGATCCTATGTTTGGACATCAGTGTGTTCTCAGAGAAAACAATCCCATAATCAATAATCCTGATCTCTGGACACGTGAGACACAGACGACATTAATTAATTAATCCATCTGATTAATATTCATAACCTGGATCTTAATCTAAATATTTCATCACTGATTATTATTAAAACTGATGATCACAGTGTACAATAGTTTATCATGAGAGTTTTACTCCATGTTTATATCTTCTGATTTTCTCAGTATAATTTTAAACAGACATCGTCTGCGTCTCTTTCCAACACCATCATCACTCGCTCACTTCTCTGCTCAGACACAAGCACCTCAGCTTTTAGTGAGTTAGCCGTGTTAGTGACTAGCATTACTAGCTAATTGACTAACTAGTGCCTCATTCTTTTATGCTCTAGCTCTCACTGGTCAGCAGTTTAGCTGTAAATGAACCTCAGCGGCATCATCTCTTCAGTGCTGTCACACCTCGTTTAATTATTAAATGTCACTCACTAGTTACCTAGTTAGTTTCACTTTACCTAAACATGGCTCAGTAACTAGCATCATGATTTTACTGCTAATCAGCACAAACTGCACTGTCCACTCAGTAACATAGCAGGCTAGCTAACTAAGGCTAATTAAGGCTAACCAGCGCATTAAAGGAGGCTGCATAAAAGTTACATTAATTACAACGACTTCCAAAAGTCCTTTAACACAAACAACACTGTTAGCTTTGAGTAAGTCACTGACATTTGTGAACAATTTCTCAAATGGTTCACTTACATTTGTAAACGACTCCTCGAGTGATTCACATATTATGCGATTGTTTACAGTGAGAAGGTCACATGATGCCCTCAAAGTAGGACAAATGAGGAGGTTCCTCAGAGATTTCCCTCAGAAGTGCACTAAAGCTGCCTAAACATGCTGCCTACCTAGGGACACTACCTTCTAATTCCAACACAATGTAAACACACGCTCATTAACACACTCTCATTAACACACATTCATTAACAACATGCTCATTATCACACACTCATTAACACACTTATTAATACACACACTACTTAGCACACTCTAACATACACATATACATTAACACACACGTACTAATACACACACACACACACACACACACACACTCTTTTAACACACTTATTACTAGCCTCATTAACACATGATAAATAAACAGATTAACACACAGCGTGAATAAAGTGGTTTAATGTTCAGTGTCAATAAATTGTAGTTTTCCTCCAGCACGGTGAGTGTGCACTCTGTGTGTGTGTGTGTGTGTTTATCCATGAGATGAGAAGATGGGCCGGCTGATGGTGCTGTTGGTCGTCATGGCAGCCAGTTCCCACCTACAGGAAACACACAGTGTACACTGAATGAAGGGCACACTTCTCTGAGTTACACTTATTATTAGGCTTGTGTGATATATGATATAATCGTCGATATTACACACAATATTACATGATATTACAAACAATGTTACACAATATTACTGATTATATTACCAGACCTGCCAATAATTACACATTTTGTGTAAGAGCTGTGCAAAAACATCGGCGTGCACCAGTGTTAGAGTGTAAAGGGTTAATGTATTTTTTTATCTTTTGTTTTTGTCTGCGGAAGTAAAACCGAGTTGAATAAATGCCACAGCAGCGCTCTCTCCTGACTCAACACTGTGAAGGAAAAACACACGAAAATATGGAAATGACCCCAAAGTGGCAGAACGTTTAGTGCGCTCCGGCCCTGGAGCTCTTCGAGAACGGAGCCTGAGCAGGAAAGGTAATTAATGATGAAAATTAAAAAGTGATCAAACACTGTTTTGTTTTTTCTTTTTGACCGGCGCTTTAGCGTTGAGCAGCGTCATCAGCGAGCGGGCATTTTGACACATTCCACAACCCACATTACACAAACACAACATCACACAAACACAACATCACACAACCCATCAGTAAAAATATTATTCTGAAAATGTACCGTTATGTTTTTTTTACTGTTTAATGCACATTGCTGCAGACTCACTTAAAACTCCTCCATCCAGCTGAGTGTGTGTGATGGCTGCAGTTCTCCAGTGTACAGCTGCTCACATTATTACACACTACTCTACTCTCCTTACACCTGAACACGGTGGAATTGCGCACTTTACTGTATTTATTTATAATGGCTCTGGAGAATTAAATTGTTTATCATGGCGTCATCATCACCACCATAATAATAATCATCATCGCCACCATCATCACCATAATAATCACCACCACCATCATCATTATCATCATCATCATCATCATCATAGTAATCACCACCACCATAATAATAATAACCATCATAATAATCACCACCACCATCACCATAATCATCATCAGCACCATCATCATCATCATAGCAATCACCACCACCACAATAATAATAATAATAATAATAATAATAATCATCATCATCACTATCATCACCATGGTCATCATCTGTTTATTGTTGCCAGAGATTTTAACTAAGTCAGTGCTCTCTAAATTCCATCAGCAGGTGGACTTTGCAGTGAGAGGGGAGAAGATGCTGGATCTTGTTTACACAAACATCCAGCATACAGACCGCTCATCAGACGCTCCAAACTGGTTCGGTTTGAGGGTCAGAATGACGTGACGGCGAGGAAGACCACCCCTCCTCCCACGACCAGGTGCTGTGTCTAACCACGGCTGATGTGAGAAAAACTCTACACAGAGTTAACCCACAGAAGGCTGCTGGACCAAATACATTCCTGGCAGAGTGCTCAGAGATGTGCAGACCAGCTGGCGGATGTTTTCACTGACATCTTCAACATCTTCCTTCCAACATCAGGGTCTCTCTTCCCTCCATCAGAGACATTTACACCACACGCTGCATCACCAAAGCCACCAGCATTGTGGACGACCCCACACACCCCTCACACACTCTTCACCCTCCTGCCGTCTGGTAAATGGTACTGAAGCATTCGGGCCTCACGACCAGACTGTGTAACAGTTTCTTTCCCCAAACCATCAGACTCCTCAACACTCAGAGTCTGCACTGACAACACACACACACACACACACAGACACACTCATACTCAACTGAACACCATTGCACTCCCTTTGCAATTTTTGCACATTTCTGTATTTACTACCTGCATTTTTTGCTGCTACACCAATAACTGCTATGTCCATATAGGTATAAGTTTATCTACTGAATACTATGTCATAGTTGGTATGTTTACATTCACAGCAATCTATTATATTGTTATTCTTTTGCATTACCTGTTATCTACCTGTTATATCTGACACTTTCATACTAGAACTGTGTACTGGTCGACGCTGCGCTGTCTCTGTGCCTATTGTCCTGTTTTAGTAGTTATTGCACTGTCTTGTGCTGTTTGTGTGTGCACTTTATGCAGTAATGTGTAGTCTCATGTATTTCTGTGTTGTTTTCTGTAGCACCATGGTCCTGAAGGAATGTTGTTGTTGTGTTTCTCTGTGTACTGTACTAGCTGTATATGGTTGAAATGACAATAAAGCCACTTGACTTGATCATCACCATAATAATAATAATCATCATCACCACCATAACAATAATAATCTTCATCATCACCAAAATAATAATAATCATCACTACCACCATAACAATAATATTCATCATCATCATCACCAAAATAATAATAATCACCACCATCATTGTTATTGTGGTTGTGAGTATCAGTTATTTTTCACTGACATGTTTCCGTTTCTGAGATTGGATTGTGTGTGTGTGTGTGTGTGTGTGTGTGTGTAATCTGATCTCTGACTGTGACCTGATGAAAGGTCAAGGGTTGAGGTTCAGATTGTTATCTCTGGCTCTGATTACACACACACACACACACACACACAGCAGGCACAGGGAGTAAGTGTGTGATGGTACAAGGTGCTCTGGGGAGCAACAGGAGGCAATGAGTTCCCTAACCACAAACACACACACTTAACACACACCAACAGCAGAAAGGTGTGTGTGTGTGTGTGTGTGTCTCACCTGATGTCATGTGGCAGTCCTGATTGTTCCAGACTGTACTGAATCACAGCTAATTTGCATAAAGTCTTCAGATTTGGACCTAAAATTAAAAATATTAAAATTAGGCTCAAAAACTGACATTTACACTACTTCAAAGTTACTTGGTTTAGAAGTTATTAAGCGCCGGATCTCTGGTGTAAGTAATGAAACAGATTTGCTGCGTGTAAACACGTGAGTGACTCGAGTAAAAACATGTATAAATATGAGAGACATCAGTGTGGCTCAACTTTCTGCTCAAATTAAAAAAAAAAATTAAAATGTCTACATTAACAAAGCCAGCAGGACGTTTCCTTATATTGTTATAAATTTATACTTTAAAATAATATAAATTCTTTTCTGCAAAAATTTTATTTTTAAATTTCATTAACCAAAATCACTATCAGAGATCATTTTACAAAAATCACTTTTCACTTTACTACGTGAACAACGTACAAATATCACACTGTAAGAAATAAACACCATTCAAAACACTCAGCTATTTTATTTTACAACTCTGAATTTGTTCTCTTTTTTTTCTCATGAGAACATGAAATTTATTATATCACCGATCAGCCATGACATTATGACCATCTGCCTAATATTGTGTTGGTCCCCCTTTTGCTGTCAAAACAGCTCTGACGCGTCGAGGCATGGACTCCACAAGACCTCTGAAGGTGTGTGTGGTCTCTGGCACCAAGATGTTAGCAGCAGATCCTTTAAGTCCTGTAAGTTGTGAGGTGGGGCCTCCATGGATCGGACTTGTTTGTCCCACAGATGCTCGATCGGATTGAGATCTGGGGAATTTGGAGGCCAAGTCAACACCTTGAGCTCTTTGTCATGTTCCTCAAACCATTCCTGAACAGTTTCTGCAGTGTGGCAGGGAGCATCATCCTGCTGAAAGAGGCCACTGCCATTAGGGAACACCGTTACCATGAAGGGGTGTAACTCGGTCAATGTTTAGGTAGGTGGTACGTGTCAAAGTAACATCCACATGAAGGCCAGGACCCAAGGTTTCCCAGCAGAACATTGCCCAGAGCATCACACCGCCTCCACCAGCTTGACTTCTTCCCATAGTGCATCCTGTGCCATCTCTTCCCCAGATAAGCAACGCACACGTACACACACCCGGCCTTCCACATGATGATACGCAGCAAGCTGCACTGCACTGTGTGTTCTGACTCCTTTCTATCAGAGCCTGCATTAACTTTTTCAGCAGTTTGTGCTACAGTAGCTCTTCTGTGGGATCGGACCAGACGGACCTTCGCTCCCCATGTGCATCAGTGAGGCTTGCGAGCCCATGACCCTGTCGCTGGTTCACCGGTTGTCCTTTCTTGGATCACTTTTGGTAGGTACTAACCACTGCACACCGGAAACACCCCACAAGACCTGCAGTTTTGGAGATGCTCTGACCCAGTCGTCTAGCCATCACAATCTGGCCGTTGTCAGAGTCACTCTAATCCTTACGCTTGCCCATTTTTCCTGCTTCCAACATCAACTTCGAGAACCGACTGGTCACTTGCTGCCTAATATATCCCCCCCCCCTTACACAGGTGCCATTGTAACGAGATAATCAATATTATTCACTTCACCTGTCAGTGGTCATAATGTTATGGCTGATCAGTGTATATATATATATATAGAGAGAGAGAGAGAGAGAGAGTCAGAGTAAGACAGACAGACAGACAGAGAGACAGACAGAGAGAGAGGCAGTTTGAGTAACCAGAGTGTACAGAGGAAGTGCACTTGTTTGTAGTGCGCACTTACAGAAGTCAAGGATGTAGAGATCTGAGTGATCCATCAGGTTAAACTCATCGCCCATTCCCTGCTCTGCACACGGGCTGCAAATAAAAACACACAAACAACGCAATAAACACATACACACAAATAAACACACACAAATAGACAATAAACACACACACACACAATAATGATGACCAGTTTGACTGTTAATCAGCCCCATGAGAGACAAAAGAAAACCACAAGTTTTTGATAAATATGAGCTGTTAATCAGCTGAAACACAATCCAGATGAGTTGTAACACGGTGTAGCTGAAATGTAGCCAGCTGTCAATCCGTCTCTCTCTTTATTTACTGTTTATTAGCTTAGAGAAAACTTCAACGCTGCTGTTAAAACTAGACCAACTTTCTCCTGCTATGAACAAAGACAAAATTAAATTCACTTCTAGAGAATGTTCAGCTCCACACACACATCCTTCAGATTCAGCACAGAAACAAACACAACACAGACTCATATAATTCCTGTTTTAACTTCAGTTCACACACACACACAACTTCGTCTCCCACCTTCGAGACATTCGACATGCGAAGTGGAAAAACAACATGGACGCCTCCATGAAAGTGTGTGTTTTGTTTACTCTGTCAGAGCACATAAAGCTCATGAAGAGCTACTTTATCTGCACGTTTACAGTTACAGGCCTGAGCGGCTATTGGTTCTGTTCTACTGTAGTGACTTTCAAACATTCATGCAACATTCTGGACTGAAATTACAGCACAGCAACAACAGCAGGCAATAGCAAGTAGCGTTTGCAACAAGCTAGCTGGCTAACGTTAGTGATAATTCTAATGTTGATGATTAGCTTCTCAGAACAGTGATTAGTATGGTCAGTGTTATAGATTTAACCGAGTGCTCTGTGTGTATATGAACTGATCTACAGCCAATACTGCTATAAACTCATTTAAAAGTAGAGAAGTGGGACTTTACACTGTTCAGTGTGAGCGGCCATGTTGATTTGACGTCACTGCGTAAACAGGGGAGGGACTGGTAGTTGAGAAGACTACCCCAAGCTGACCAGTTGAAATTTAACGTTCAGGAGCATTTTCAGTGGCTTTTACCTGTTATAGGTGGAGAATTACCAGTTACAACTTCTCCTCGAATGCAGCATAAGAGTACCATCAGTCTAAAAACCCTGTTGGGGAGGTTAGTACAGCAGGAAAGAAAACACACAAGACAAGAGATTATTTATTAAATACAACTGCTAAGTTAAGTGAAGAGGTAGGTCTTTAGTCATCCTTTGAAGACAGCCAGTGACTCAGCTGTTCTCCAGCCAGGGGAAGTTCATTCCATCACCTCGGTACCAGAAGAGAGAAGAACCTTGATGCAAGTCTTCCTTGT
Organism: Pangasianodon gigas; assembly: GCA_022758105.1. NCBI lineage: Eukaryota > Metazoa > Chordata > Actinopteri > Siluriformes > Pangasiidae > Pangasianodon > Pangasianodon gigas. Next base: position 118,701 of record JAKMWG010000036.1, read on the forward strand.
ACCCTGAGAGATGGTGAGACCAGTCGAGCAGTGCTAGAGGATCAGAGGGAGCGTGGTGCAGTGCGGGGTGTGATAAGTGCTTTAAGGCGTTTTTGGTGTTGTAGGTGAACATCAGTGTTATAGTAGTCCAGTCTCAAGATGACAAGGGACTGAACAAGCATCTGAGTGGCCTGTGTGGATAGAAATGTCCTCCTGATCCTCCTGATGTGTAAAGAAGAAACCAGCATGAGCAAGTCAGGTTAGTAATGTGAGGCGAGGACAGTTACCACAGACGACCAAGCAGGAAGTGGAGAGACAGCAATCTGGACATTTCCTGCCACCCTATGACTCTCTCTCTCTCTCTCTCTCTCTCTCTGTGTCCGTCTCTCTGGTTGTAGGGCTTTTACGCTCCTAATCTTTCCTAAATAAACACGTGAGTGTGTAAAGAGGTTAAGAGTGGCCGAGAGCACGAGTGTGAGAGTGTGTTTCCCCAAGGGACAGCTGGTGAACTCATCACACACACACACACACACACACACACACAGGTTAAAAGGCTTTAGAAAAACACCATCAGCGCTGAGATGGAGAGAAAAGAGACACTGTGTGTTAAAATGTTAAAGGTTAGTGAAGATAAATAAACACAGAGGATTAGTGCATTGTAGTGGACTGTAGTGGACTGTAGTGGACTGTGTGTTTAATAAAACTGTCCCACCACAGTGTACCTGCCAGGTGAGACTGAAGAAAGTCACATCTGGAACTCCAGTGTTCTGCAGGGATGTGTGTTCTCCCCACTTCTTTTCCCCCTCTATACTAACCACCTCCAAACACACTTCTGTTAAACTCCTGAAGAACAAAGTCACCTGAGATGAGTCTGTACACAGACAGGAAGTTGATTTGAACCTCTGGTACTCAATATGCTCAAAACTGTGGAGCTAACAGTGGACTTCAGAAGGAACACCCCAATTCCCCACACACCACCACCCAGCCAACTCCACCACACTTCACTGCACAAGACTGCGATGGCTGTAGAAATCTTCAAGTTTTTAGGAATCGCTGTCTCTCAGGAGTTGAGGAGGGAAGTCAACACTGCCTGTATTACCAAAAAGGCCCAACTGAGGAAGTATAATCTGCTCCAGGAGCCAACGCCCAGTTCTACAGGAGCCGACGGTGCCATCCTACAGAAACTGATGGCTAAGTTGTTCAGGAACCGGCAGCTCAGTCCTACAAGAACAGACAGCTAAGTTGTACAGGAACCGACGGCTACATTGTACAGGAAAAAAAAATGGCTCGGTCCTACAGGAACTGGTGGCTCAGTCCTACAGGAGCTGCTCTACACAGAGCTATCACAGTCTCAACACCTCAGTAACAGTCTACTTCAGCTCTGAAACCATTAATGTGCTGAAACACTGCCGAGTGACATCAGGTTAAAAGACCAGAGGAAGAAACTGAGAGAAGGAACAAGTGTTAAAAAGATGAATACAATATGTATGCAACGTTGTGATGTGGAGTTACTTTTATCATCCCAAAGTGAAGTATTTTTGTATAACCACATGGTCTGGAGTGTGTTATTCTACTTATACTACAGTGATTTGCTAGGAATTACAATGTTAATTTATTAATTAACAACATATTGCACATTTTAACAGTTTACAGTTAATGTTTAATGTCGTGGAACATCCGAAAGACAAGTTAGTTCCTGTTCTCGCTTACATTACAGCTGTGATAAACAGTCATTCTTCACCAGCCTCTGCTTTTTTCTCTTTCTTTCTTTCTTTTTCTCTCTCTCAAAAAAAAAAAAAACAAGACAAAAAAAACACAGCCTGTCATTTTAGTAAGAAACCAGAAAGTGTAAACTCGTCTGTCCTGAAGACTTTCTTGAGCTGGGAAACTTTGACTGTTACAAAGTCCTGACAGTGGAGACTCCTTCCATAAATGTTAAATAAATGTCTCCTAACACCACTTCAATGATTATCTGTTTTACTTCGTTAAACACACTATTTAATCTGTTTATTATTAGGTCTTAGATTATGTGGAGTGTCTGCTGTACAAGTTCCTGTGAACGAGCTGTTACTATAGAAACAATATTAGAACGAGCGCATTAATATAAACCTATTGCTTATGTTACGGCCGAAGCTACTGTCCGAGCCGCACCGTTATACAAAAATTATACACATCTTCTAACCAATCAGATGCAAATTCAACTGCCCTGTGGTGTAGGAGGCAGATATTAAAGTATAAAAATGTCACAGTGCAGATCTACACACAAACCCACACGCATGCGCGTACACACACACATACACACACAAACACACACACACACACACACACTCTATCTGAGCATGGATAAGCAGATCAATGTGGATTAGAGTGATAACACTATCAGCACCAGTAGCGCAGAGTTACCAACTGATCTCACACACACACACAGACACACACAGACACACTAACACACTCACAGGCACACACAGGCACACACACACACAGGCACACACACAGGCACACACACAGGCACACAGGGCTGTAAAAGAGACCGTTAGATGTGAAATGGGGCACGGGGTCGTGCGTGGCTGAGCGGGAGTGTAGTGGTGGTTTGGGGGGTTATGAGTCTCCCACTGGGCAGCGAGTCGTCTGTGTTACACGACCCACACTGTATCAGTGAGAGCTTTAACCCCCAACACACACACACACACCGAGTTTATGGTGTGCCATGAGGTCTGGACATGTCCTAAAGTCTAGTGCACACTACACGGCTTCAGATTATCCAGTCTGTCAGTGATTACTCGCTGTACGCTCCCACTATGAGACTCGTGTAGTGTGAATGGTCCAGCGAGGTGATTTTCTGTCTTTGAGTGATCACAGAGGCTGTGATATTTTTAAACATACCTGAGTTGATGGCGTAGTGTGAGCGCCTCTATAACATGCAGCATGAACAGCTAATGAAAGTCTGAGAGGAAATTAAATTCATCGCCTGTCATGCACAGCACATTTCTGAATCCAGTTTATCATCCGTCTATTAGTGTGAGAGAGCGAGGAAAAAACATACACACAATAATGACGCTTCTATAAATACTTATTGTAATGTCAAACAAAATGGCCGTTAGGAACAGCAAAAAATAAATACAAATGCAACATGATTCCTGACGACACACCGTGTAAAAACAGCTACGTTTCTTTTCACAGTGTAAAAACAGCTACGTTTCTTTTCACAGTGTAAAAACAGCTACGTTTCTTTTCACCGTGTAAAAACAGCTACGTTTCTTTTCACAGTGTAAAAACAGCTACGTTTCTTTTCACCGTGTAAAAACAGCTACGTTTCTTTTCACCGTGTAAAAACAGCTACGTTCTTTTCACTATACCTCCAGTCAGGGGGCGGCTCGTGTCAATGTGTTAAAGAGGCTTTCAAAGAAATGTTGTAAAGAGATTTATTTTGGATTTTTTTTCAACAGAGTGCATCAGCACCATCAGCGAGGCGAGGTTGTGGGCTAACTGTAACAAGCCCAGCGCTGTAGATTCAGCAAGCCTACCAGTGACAGTCGTGTCATGTGATTATACAGAGTGACACGCCCCCTAGATTTACCTCCATTTGAGCTATAATCTCTTTCTAACCCTAGCCTATTTCATTGACATTTTAGTAATACATGGTGAGCAGGCGTGTTACAGACTCAGTCACGTATGTAATGGACATGAAGGAAGTGGATTATTTACTCATTTTATCATCATTTCCACCCTGCGTTTAGAGGAGAAAGTAAAAGTTGATCGATTAGTTCATAGAAAAGTTGATAGATTTAGTTGCCTAATTAAAGTACAAATTACACAAAAGGACAGACGACAAGACCGTAAGTTCAGTGGAGTTTTTGTTTGAATGAAAAGGTTACAGCTTTTCTGTTTACAGTGTTTGTCATTCGGAGGAAAGGCTGCATGCTGTTGCCTCCGGTTCTCTTTGCAGAGCAGACGATCCTCACTGCCTGCGTCCTTCACCACATTTTATCTTACTTCTCATTTTTGCTTCTTTCCAAAAGTCACATGATCCACAGCTCTCTGTTTATTTTGGTGAAAAAGTGTGATTTGGGAATCAGGTTTGTTTCAGGTGTGTGTGTGTCTCTCTCTTTCTCTCACACACACACACACACACACACTCTCTCTCTCTATCTCTCTCCTTCACACACACGAACAATCCATCAGAGAGTTTCACTGGACATCTGTGTGTTCAAGTGTGGGGGACGGAGCCTTAAAACTACTGAATGAGAGAAAACAGCACTGTGTGTGTGTGTGTGTGTGTGTGTGTGTGTGTGTGTGTTGTCATCAGTAGTGTGTGAAGCTCTTCCTCTTCCTTACAGGAAATCATCACTGTGCATTATAACTTCCTGAGGAAGGGCTTATCATCTCTGTCCAGATGGACATAACACACACACACACACGCACGCACACACACACACATACTGCATTGTGAAACAGATGTTTCTGTAGTGATGGAGGACGTCGGAGTCACACAGATAAACACAACATCAAACACACACACATGTACACACACACACGTACACATGATGGTAGTTAAGAGGGGTATTCAGGGGTACCAAGGGTAACTATTGTGGGGGTACTGAGGGCTACTGAGGGTCATTTCTGAAATGTACTGAAGGGTACTGAGACATGGTGAGATGTACTAAGAGGTACTGTGGGCTACTAAGAGTTACTAAGATGTAATGAGGGGTACTGTAAGGTACTGAGATGAACTGAGAGGTATTGGTGGGGTACTGAGGGGTACTGAGAGGTACTGTGGGGCACTTAGGGGCACGGTGGAATACTGAGGGGTACGGAGGGGTACTGAGGGGTACTGAGATATAGTGTGAGGTACTGGTGGGGTACTGAGGGGTACTGAGGTGTACAGAGAGGTACTGAGGGGTACAGTGGAATACTGAGGTGTCCTGAAAGGTACTGAGGGGTACTGAGGCATACAGAGAGGTACTGAGGGGTATGGTGGGATACTGAGGGGTACTGAGGGGTACTGAGGGGTACAGAGAGGTACTGAGGGGTAGGGGGGGATACTGAGGGGTACTGAAATGTAGTGTGAGGTATTGGTGGGGTACTGAGGCATACAGAGAGGTACTGAGGGGTACTGAGGAGTACTGAGAGGTACTGAGGGGTACTGAGAGGTACTGAGAGGTAATGAGGGGTACTGAGAGTTACTGAGGAGTACTGAGAGGTACTGAGGGGTACTGAGAGGTACTCAGGGGTGCTGAGATGTAGTGTGAGGTATTGCTGGGGTACTGAGGCATACAGAGAGGTACTGAGGGGTACAGTGGGATACAGAGGGGTACTGAGGTGTACTGAGGGGTA
>JAKMWG010000036.1:124113-134113 GCA_022758105.1 Pangasianodon gigas
GTACTGAGGGGAACTGAGAGGTACTGAGGGGTACTGAGAGGTACTGAGGGGTACTGAGGCATACAGAGAGGTACTGAGATGTAGTGTGAGGTATTGCTGGGGTACTGAGGGGTACTGAGGCATACAGAGAGGTACTGAGGGGTACAGTGGGGAACTGAGAGGTACTGAGAGGTACTGAGGGGTACAGAGGCGTACAGAGAGGTACTGAGGGGTACAGAGGCGTACAGAGAGGTACTGAGGGGTACAGTGGGATACAGAGGGGTACTGAGATGTAGTGTGAGGTATTGCTGGGGTACTGAGGGGTACTGAAGGGTACCTGGGCTGTTGAGGCAGCTCTAATGGCTCAGATAAATGAATAGTGGTGATTATATTTGCCCTGCACTATGATCATAAGGGGATCCTTTGAAATTATTTTATCTCTCGATGCAAAATTTTTGAGATCTCCTGATACAGAGGGAATAAAACATGCCTGACTGTGTGTTAGTCGACTGAGTGACTGGCGTAGATTCATTTTTATTTCACTGGATTTTGATGTTTATTTTTGTGTCAGTGTGTAATGTTCTGTTGAGAGTTTAATCTCACATCAGATTTTATCATTTATCTTAAAATGCAGCTAAAATCATTAAATAAAGTAAATAAAACTAAAATCTTTAAATAATGTAAATAAAACTGAAGAAGTGAGACATTTTTATTGTATAATAATTCAAAGTGATATCACTTTTTAAACTTTCTCCACAGGTTTTTGTTTATATGTGTAGATCAGGACATGTTTTCCTCTGTGGTCATGCTTCACTGCTCACTTCCTGCTTTTCCTCCACAACTCATAACCAAACAAACACACACACACACACATACATTGTGAATGTAACAGCTTCATTTCCACTGAGAGATTAGTGACGTAGCATATTGATGCTCTGCTCTCTCAGTACTCTCTCACTAACACGCCTCACGTTTACACTATCACTCTGTCCTCCAAGTAGGTTTTTCCAGCTCTGACCGTTTCTCCTGAATTACACACAAAGTGTACTGAAAAATCTATAATGTGAATGTGTGTGTGTTTATGTGTGTGTATATATATATATATATATATATATATATATATATATATATATATATATATATATATATATATATATATATATATATATACATATATATATATACACATATATATATATATCAGTGAGTCAGTGACATCACACTGTTTCTTGTCTCAGCATGACAATCTGGCACGTTCCTGTTTACTTCCTGTCCATTTTTGTCCCTCACAAAGAGAGAACACACACACACACACACACACACACACAGTATCTTAGAGAAGCGTGACATAATTTATCACAATACTGACATTATATCCTCATATTGCCCTGTTCCAGGCTCGAGGCGTGTTTGTGATCCCCAAGCACTTTCTGAACGTTTATTCCGTTCAAATTTTATACACAGCAGCTCACGTCAGAAACAAAAAATATCTCCTGGTCCTAATAACGTCTCCTGAGTTTCATATTTGCTGCACACATGGCGATGTGATCACATTATTGTATAATAGATTTATTTACAGAAAACTACAATTATAATGTTGTGGTGTGTGAATATAAAGTGTGAGTCTCTACACCGGCTGTAGTTCATTATAATGGTCAGTTTAATCCTGCAGAATCACACACTTTACTTTCTCTTTCCTCTAACACACGCTCAGCAAACACTTAGCGCTGGTGATGTAAACCACTTCAATGTAATTATCTAATCTATCAAACTAAAACTCGTCTACACAATAAGTCACACACACACACACACACACACACAATGGTTTTACTGAAACTGCTCCTGTGTCTCACTGTCTGCGTGTCTCACTGCCCATGTCTCACTGTCTGCATGTCATATTTTACTTTCTTTACCGATAAACAAATATTTTTCTGAATTTAATTTAAATTTAATTTTTTGTTGTAAAAGTAATGTTTGGAAATGTAAATTTTTTTTTCAATAATGCAATTATGATTCAATAATGCAAGAATCATAAAATAAACATCTAAAACAAAATGTGTGTGTGTGTGTATGATGTGATCACAGTGTCGTGTTTCTCAGTGTGGGTGATGTGCTGATGTGCTCATAAATCGGGGAGAATTTCACGCCTCTCTGCAGCTCAGCAGGTCTGTTTACACACACACACACCCACACCCACACACATACACACACTAATCTGAATCCCAGACACTCGCTCTGACAGCACACACTCTCTCAGAGTGCTCAAAGTGTGTGTGTGTGTGTGTGTGTGTGTTATTATCAGCATTACGTTACAGTGATGCTATAAGCTGTAATTACGCTGATCAACAGGCACTAGAAATGTAATAACAATATAATAAACATTTTATTGTGATAATTGCACTTACATCTGTGTGTGTGTGTGTGTGTAGTGCAGTGACACTGAATGTATGTAAACACACACTTAAGAGTTTAACCATCAGAGTCCCCCCCCCCACACCAACACACACACACACACACACACACACACAGGGCTAACAGCTAACACTTCCTCAGAGTGTAAATGAGGCTTTATGGAGCTGTACAGCATCCTGAACTAAAGGTGACAATGTTCTCACACACACACACACAGCTTTATGGTGTGTCACTAAGCCCATCCATTATCACCCACAGATTACTGCTTTAGGTAAATATCATAAACATCCACGTGTGTGTGTGTGTGTGTGTGTGTGTGTGCGCGCGCGTCTGTTCAGTATCACACTGCACTTTCTCAGAAAAACACAATTAAACGCTATAAATCCCTAGCTCGTTTCCTACACACACACACACACACAAACTGATGACTCAGTCACAATAACACACAAACACACTAACGAAAATAAACACCCACTAACACCTCATTAACACCACAACACTAACATTCACAACACTCTGAGTGTGTGTGTTTGTGTGTGTGTGTGTGCGTGCACGTTTAAATATAACCACTGAAATATTTAATCTGACTAAACAGTTACAGCAGTGTGATGTGTCAGTTATAAACACTGTGTGTGTGTGTGTGTGTGTGTGTGTGTGTGTGTGTGTGTGTTACAGTAAAATACTGAGTGTTGGGGTGGTATGATGAAGAGGAGTTACTGCAAGTGTTTTATTCCTCTTATACCAAAGCACTTTACCAACGATTATAATTTTTATTTATTAAAGAACAACACATCATAATTTTTATCCTTTTATAGTTATGTTTAATGTTGTGGAACGCCCGCACTTCCCTTACGTTATAGCAGCTTTAACAGTCGTTCCTTCACCAGCCTCTCTTTTTCTCTCAAAGATAATAAGACAAAAAAAAAATCCAGAAACCGCAAAGAAGTGTAAACTCCTCCTTCCTGAAGATGTCAGAAAACTTAAAGTTACAGCTTTACCTCTGACTGATACAAAGCGCTGACACTGGAGACTCCTTCCATAGATGTTAAAATAAATTACAGAAAACTTCACCACATCGATGATGTTTTAATCCGTGTATGTGGAGCGTCCGCTGTACACGTCCCTGTGAATGAGCTGTTACTATAGAAACAATAACGTATTAGAACGAGCGCATTAATATAAACCTGTGATTTGCACCTGCACTACTGTCAGAGCTGCTGTTAGAGAAAATTAATCAACATCTTCTGACCAATCAGAATCCAGAATTCAGCAACACTGTGGTGTAAAGTGATAAATTAAATCAGGATCTGCTTTGTAGAAATCAGTAACTCAGTCTCTGTTTCTATTCAGGCCTGAAATTAAAGATTTAGTGTTTATAAAATGCAGCACTGTTGTTTCACACTCACGCACACACACACACACAACACACGCTACACAAATAACACAACCGTACACAACACACACCACCACTAAATGACAGCACAGTGACGTTTATAGACAGTGGTGTTTTTTGTCCCGCTGGAGTGAGCATGTTGTTAAACTCAACACATCGAGTCAGCATCATCATTAAACCACTTTATAGAGGAATTCTTCAGAATACTGCACTGTGTGTGTGTGTGTGTGTACAGGAAGTGATGGCTGAGGGAGGATTTCCTGTTCTGATCCACACAGAGGAAAAACCATTAAAGCCACCATTAACAGTGTTTCACACCCTGTTCTGTCCTTAATCCTGATTATCCACACAAACACACACACACACACACACACATGTGCAGTGCCCCAGTGATTATTTCTCCTTTTGCTGTATTGAAGCACTTTAAATTTATCAGAGGAGGATTTCATTTCTGCTCCTTTTTGAAGTGACTCTACAGAAATAAAATTAAATTATTTAGATGTCTTCAAAATTATTTAAAAAATAAAAACTCTAAACACTGCTGCATCGATAAATATTCAAGCCCTCAGTGTGAATCGTCCTTTTGCAGAAGTTACAGATCGGAATTGTCTCGGATGTGTCTCTCTGAGCTTTGCACATTTTGATTTTGGCTTTTTTCTTTTTCTCCAACTCTCCCAAATTAGATGGAAAAAGCTGTTGGGCAGCGATTTTCAGTTCATCCACAGATTCTCAACTGCTTTTAAGTCTGGGGTTTGACTTAGAAGTGTGAGGGAGAGTGTGATGAAGAGTGTGATGAAGAGTGATGAGTGTGATGAAGAGTGTGATGAAGAGTGATGAGTGTGATGAAGAGTGTGATGAAGAGTGATGAGTGTGATGAAGAGTGTTTTGAAGAGTGATGAGTGTGATGAAGAGTGTGATGAAGAGTGATGAGTGTGATGAAGAGTGTTTTGAAGAGTGATGAGTGTGATGAAGAGTGTGATGAAGAGTGATGAGTGTGATGAAGAGTGATGAGTGTGATGAAGAGTGTGATGAAGATTGAGGAGTGTGACGAAGATGAGTGCAATGAAGAGTGATGAAGATGATGAATGAGGAAGAGAAGACAGAGGAAATAATAAAGTGTGTGTACCTCGTTCCTCCAAACAGGATGATTCGATCTCCCACAATGCAACAGCACTGCCGTCTGCGGGGACACGGGAACTTCCCCTTCGGCTCCACCTTCTTCCAGCAGAATGCCTCTACACACACACACACACACACACACACACACAGGATTACTGAGCCACCACTCAGAGTTTATTTTTATGACGTAATGAGGCTCTGAGCAGCGCAGAGGTAAAATCAGCAGAAGGGAACATACTGTATAAAACTTACAGAATAAATTGATATTTATTTCAAAGAAATATTTTTGAAATGTTCTTCTCATGCCAAAACAACTGCAGTTCTTCGTGACCTTTAGTCTCTCACTCAGGGAATGAACAGCATAAACCACGAGCGTTTCTCTGTGCTGTAGCGTTTCAGTATGGATCCGATACTCGCATTTTCATGAAACATATCAGTACTGCTCATAATCACACACTCACAGGGCTGGTGCTTAATATTCATATATAAAATACATTTCACTGTTTACACTTCGATTGTTTCATATAATTACAGTAGCTGAAAGACATGAAAGAAATGATAGCTTTGCACATGAAGTTTGAACACAGTTGTATGATTACATACAGAAACGTAGCTGTTTTTACACTGTGAAAAGAAACGTAGCTGTTTTTACACTGTGAAAAGAAACGTAGCTGTTTTTACACTGTGAAAAGAAACGTAGCTGTTTTTACACTGTGAAAAGAAACGTAGCTGTTTTTACACTGTGAAAAGAAACGTAGCTGTTTTTACACGGTGTGTCGTCAGGAATCATGTTGCATTTGTATTTATTTTTTGCTGTTCCTAACGGCCATTTTGTTTCACATTACAATAAGTATTTATAGAAGCGTCATTATTGTGTGTATGTTTTCTCCTCGCTCTCTCACACTAATAGACGGATGATAAACTGGATTCAGAAATGTGCTGCACGTGAACTTAATTTCCTCTCAGACTTTCATTAGCTGTTCATGCTGCATGTCGCATTGCACCATTCATCACAGAGAAAATCAAAAATGCTGAAAATATCAGAGTCTCTGTGATCGCTCGCAGATTGAAAATCACCTCACTGAACCTTGCGAGAAAATTAAAAGCCTAAAAACCAAGGAACTAAACTGTAAATTGTATAATGAAATTAATAACAATTTAAACATTTATAAGGTCTGAAATTAGTACAATGAGAATGTAATTTCAGACAAATTCAGATTTTTATTTATTTCCCCCCATTTTTCTTCTTATTTTTCAGTCTTGTACAGTTCCCGCCCACCAGTCAGCTCTCCCCAATCACATGAGAGCTACAGCTGGGGAGGGTGAAGGCTCACTATGCTTCTCGACTGCTTCCTGATGTGAAGCTGCCAAATGCATGTTTTCTAACTGCTGCTCATTGGCCAGAGAAACACACTCTGAGGAAAGTGTTTTCTGCCCTCTGTGATTGACAGGGGAGAGAGAGAGTATCCCCCTCCCTCAAAGAGCGCTCTCTTGACTCCCAATGATGCAGTGAACGCTTTTCTGTTGCACCACTTGAGAGCAAATTCAGACTTTTAAAGGAACTACAGGAAATACAAATTACTGTAAATAAAATAAATTAAATAAAGTATGTCTGTGTGTTGTTGTGTATAGTGTAGAGACAAACAGCCTGAGTTTAGTGCATTATTCTGTAATAACACTGCCATCTAGTGGACGATTCGCGCACACACACGCACACTCACTCACACACACACACACACACACACACACACATTTAACGGACAATTCATACACTACACACACACATGCTATACACACACACACACACACACACACACACACCCCAGTTACAACTCTTAAGGCTGATTTATACGTCTGCGTATGCGTCAGGACGTCGTGCGCAGGGTGAAGCATTCATACTTGCATGGAACCTGAGCGTGCCCTCTAGGAGGCGCTGTCACATGAACTACACCAGAATTTACTTACTTACACACGAAGAACAGCTGAAAAACAATGCAAGTTCTGTGTTTAACTGTAGGAACAATACATAGAACAGAACACGGACATAATGTTGTTCTGAAGCACTACGAGCAGTATGAGCACCTCGTGTTTAATCCACAGCTCTGTCCCTCGCTGACTGATGAAGCTTTAGAGTTTAATGTTATTAAGTTGCTGTGCTTTACATCACCTACACTGTGTGTTTATTAGGAGTGTGTTAGAGGAAGGTAGAGAAAGTAAAGTGAGATCCTGCAGGATTAAACTGGACATTATAATCAACTACAGCCGTTATAAAGCCTCACACTTTCTATCATATATTAATATTAACACACTATCATGAGTGTAGTTTTGTGTAAATAAATGCATTATACTGTAATGTGATCATGTGAAGCGAACATGAAGCACAGGGGAAACTCGCTCATTCTCATTTCTACTCGCTGTTCAGTGTGAGAGTTTTATCACAGAGGATAAGTGTTTATTAAAGACACTGGTCTGAGACGCTCACACACTGAATCTGTTTACTCTGAGATTTATACACTGCGTGTTTCATCCGTTTCTCTCTCCAGCTGTTTTGAGGTTTATAACAGACTACACTTTCAGAAAGCAGCTTCAGAGCACAAGCTCATCTACAAAACACAGAAAGTTCTGGATGCGAAGTGGGAAATTTGATTGTTTACACTTTACTGTTTAGCATTTTATTGTTTCAGATGTACTTTGAAAAGTATTACTCTGATTTAAACAATAAATTCTGAATTTGATTAAACCTGGAGAAGAAATGTCATATTTCATCAAAGTTTCCGTGTACACAATCAGACATGCCTCCCCGCCACCCTAATCAGTGATCGCCCGACGCACAGCACCGAAGAGACGCACAACGCGTAGTTAGCACGTGGAAGAACTGTGTGCTAGCACGTCTCTGTGTGTCACATTTACCCATGATCCCCCTCTCTGTGTCACGATGCAAAGACGCAATTACACATTAATGCAGAAGTATAAATCGGCCTTTACACCACACACACACACACACACACTCCACACACACGCTACACATACTACATACACACACACCACCGTCTAGTGTACAATATACACAATACACCCATGCACTACACTCACAGAGAGTCACACAGACACTTTACACTCACACCACCACCTAGTGGGTGTGTGTGTGTGTGTGTGCGTGTGCGTGTGTGTGTCTGCGTGCATCTCACCTGGGTTAAACTTCCACAGATCATTAAAGTGTCGGTCCAGTCGAGCATTGTAGCCTCCGAATATGTACAGCTCTCCGTTATACGCAACTGAAATACACACAATAAAGCGTTCAGGTGTTACGCCCAAGACAACGATGCAGTTCATTATGGGTTAGCATTAGCAACATATAGCAAAACTCACAAATGCTACATCTTAGCATTAGCAGTCTATGTAGTGCAAACACTAACATCACTAGGTTTTGTATGGCTAGCTGTCATAGTGACAGTGTCATAGCGTTAAACGTAACCATAGAAACCACATTAAACATTGTGATATATGATGAGCACACACTCTCTGTATGTAAAGGAGGTGGGTATACTCACACGCTGAGTGGCTGCGGCGTCCCTCAGGCTGAATCTGATTGGTGGGCGTGTTGAGCCAGCTGTTAGTCTCCGTGTCGAACACTTTGATCTTATTGCAGTAGATCTCGTTATTGGAGTGAAACGGACCGAAACGATCGGCTCGTCCCCCGAACACAAACATCTTACTGCCGATAATCGTCGCTGAGTGGAAATCTCTCCACCTCGCCGGGGTTCCCTGTCACACACACACACACACACACACACTTATAAAACCTGTACTTAACTGTGGTTACACTGTGGCACTGCACTAATGCGCTAAGCTATTACACTCACTGTAGCTTTAATTAAACTCCAGCACATGTTGATCGAGTCCAGCTTGTGTATGTCATTGGAGAAGCAGTCAGCCTGTAAACACACACACACACACACACACACATTTAATAACATACCATGATACTTGTGGAGATATGTTAACCACCAGGTGTGTGTATTAAGGGACAGTTCGAGTGGTGACTCACCAGTTGTTCGTATCCCCCGAATATGTACATGTCTTTGTTGAGGACGCAGGCTGAGTGTCCGTCTCTCGCCCCGGGGACCGTCCCTGTGACCTTCGGTGTCCACCACCGGTGACTGCCTAACACACACACACACACACACACACACACATTAACATCATGTTATACTGCTTCAAGAGATCTTCTGTCGTTCCTGTGGCCGAGGCATCCGCTCCAGCTGAGCTGAATGATTACTGTCCAGGGGCCCTGACCTCAGTGGTGATGAAGTGCTTTGAGAGACTCATCACAGACCTCATCTGCTCCTCTTTACCCAACACGCTAGACCCACTCCAGTTCGCTTGCCGATCTAACAGAACCACGGATGACGCCATCTCCCATGTCCTACACACCACCCTATCTCATCTCGACATGGGACGTGGGAACTATGTGAGACTGCTGGTCACTGAACACAGTTCAGCCTTCAGCACCACAGTCCCCCCTCAGCTGGGCCGGTGCTCTTCTCTCTGCCGCTGGGTTCTGGACTCTTTAACTGGTGGGTAGCAGGTGGTGAAAGTTACCAGCTTCACCTTCAACACCCTCACCCTTAACACTGGAGCTCCCCATGGCTGTGGTTTAAGCCCTCTGCTGTACTTTCTGATAACATGAAGTTTGCGGATGACGCTGTGGTGGTAGGCCTGATCACCAACAATGATGAGAAGGTCTATGTGGATGAAGTGGAGAGACTACCCCAGTGGTTATTGGCCAACAATCTGTTCCTAAACATCAGCAAGACAATGGAACTAGTTGTGGACTTCAGAAGGGAACAGCGGAGGACATACACAACTCTCACGATCAACAGGACCCTGGTGGAGAGAGTGAGTAGCTTCAGGCACCTCGGCGTGCACATCAGTGAAGACCTGTCATGGACTCAAAGGAAGTTCAACATCTCCTCAGCTATCCAGAAGTCCTTCTACACCACTACAGAGAGCATCTTCACTGGGAACCTCGCCACCTGGTATTGGAACTGCAGTGCTGAGGACCGCAAAGCCCAGCAGAGGGTGGTGAGGTCTGAA
>JAKMWG010000036.1:136035-154525 GCA_022758105.1 Pangasianodon gigas
CCGCCTTCCATAACTAACATCACTGTCTGTAACTAACACCGCCTTCCATAACTAACATCACTGTCCATAACTAACGCCGCCTTCCATAACTAACATCACTGTCCGTAACTAACACCGCTGTCTGTAACTAACGCCGCCTTCCGTAACTAACATCACTGTCCGTAACTAATGCTGCTGTCCGTAACTAACATCACTGTCCATAACTAACACCGCTGTCTGTAACTAACACCGCCTTCCGTAACTAACATCACTATCCGTAACTAACGCCGCCTTCCATAACTAACATCGCTGTCCGTGACTCACCACTGTCTTGATTTCTGAAAGTCACTGTGCGGAATATCAAAGTGTAGGGAATACCAAAGAGTATAGTGTAGTGCACAGAGTACTAAAGAGTACAGAATACTGAAGAGTACGGAACACCAGAGTGTACGGAATACCAGAGTGCATGGAATACTGAAGAGTTAGGAATACCAGAATGTATGGAATACCGGAGTGTATGGAATACTGGAATGTACAGAATACCGGAATGTACGAAATACTGAAGAGTACGGAATACTGAAGAGTACGGAATACTGGATTGTATGGAATACTGGAGTGTATGGAATACTGCATAAAAGCCTGGTAAACTGGGAATGTTAATAATAATCCGGTTGATTAAACGGGATAATAACTTTTAGAACAGTAGAGAGATGAAACACATCAACAACAGGAGTGTGTTCAGTGGAACAGCAGCATGATAAAACTCTCACTAACACAGGGTTAGCTAACGAGCTAATGAGCTAATATGCTAATAAGCTAATGTCAGTAAATGTCACAGTTAGCTTTGGGCACAGAAGCTGAGTCTGATTAGCATTAGCATTAGCATTTGCGAGATAGTAAACAAAAAGGATCGATTCCTTTCCTACAGACACTCAGGCCTGTGACTGAACTATGTTACTAATAAACTATGTTTCTGTGACTCTGTGTGTGTGTGTGTGTGTGTGTGTGTGTGTGTGTGTGTGTGTGAGTGTGTGTGTGTGTATTAATAACACGTATAAAGCTAGCTTAGCTTCAATGCTAATTGTACAGGACCAACAAACAATCAGTTCAGATTCAGCAGCAGAAAATTTAACGTCATTAATTCACAGAATTAAATCTACAATATTTATTCCTCCACTCCTCTATTCTTCCACTCCTCTATTCCTCTATTCCTCCACTCCTCTACTCCTCTATTCCTCCACTCCTCTATTCCTCCACTCCTCCACTCCTCTATTCTTCCACTCCTCTACTCCTCCACTCCTCCACTCCTCTGTTCCTCCACTCCTCTATTCCTCTATTCCTCTACTCCTCCACTCCTCCACTCCTCCACTCCTCTATTCCTCCACTCCTCCACTCCTCTATTCCTCTATTCCTCTATTCCTCTACTCCTCCACTCCTCCACTCCTCTATTCCTCCACTCCTCCACTCCTCTATTCCTCCACTCCTCTATTCCTCTGTTCCTCCACTCCTCTATTCCTCTATTCCTCCACTCCTTCACACACACACACACACACGTGATTACATTAACTCAGTGTGTTTACAGCGCGCGCACACAGCTGTGCTCCTGCACTCGTGTCCGTGTTTAATGTTCAGCTCCGCAGCTGCAGCTTTAATCCTCACAGCAGGAGTGTGTGTGTGTGTGTGAGTGTGTGTGTGTGTGTGTGTATAGAGTGTGTGTGTAGAGTGTGTATAGGGTTGTTACTCACTGTGTGCGGGTGAAAAAGCAGTAAAATGATGAAATAATTGATGTTAAAGCCGATGTTGAAGCGGAACCCGTGTGTGTCAAAAACACACCGCTGGACCTCTGTACTGCAACTGGATTGGCCCTGACTCAGTCACGTGACTCTGACTGCTCAGCGACCACGTGACTGCCCGGACTCCGGTTAAAGCGCAGTGTGTTTCATCTCGAGAGTGTAAAAGTCAGAGTTCAGAGGTGAGGAAACGGAAATAAAGTAATAAATAAATAAATCACAGACCTTACACACACGGCTCATTTCTTCATTTCCTGCACAATCCCTTCGCGGAACTGTGTAACACACTCAACACTCTGAATAAACGTGGGCAGTGTTAAGCACTTCTAAACATTAAAGTGTCATTTTTCCACAAACTGAACACAGCATGTTAATTTACAGCAACGGAACATTTCCTCCGATCGCTTCTTGCATTAAATTGAAACTTTTAAGAAAAAAGCGACTAGTTTTCCGTTATTCGTGTCGGTGAGCGGAAGGAAGCGGATTTCAGCCCAAATCTCCATTTCATCATTATTAGGACTAAATGAAGCACATTCATTTATTATGAGGGGGTGGAGCTACGTTTCTAAACGCCCTTCATTGGTCAGCCTGCACGAGCTCATCCTCCTCTTCCTCTTCTCGCACTGCGCTGCTGTAAGTTTCATTTCTCAGTAAGTGAGAGTTGGGCGTAAACACGGAGTTCCTGAGGAAACCTGAAACTCTGCTCCCAGAAGCTCTCCTCCATCTGAGCACTCAGCACCAACAGCACTCATCTCCCGGAGTACAGGTCTCCCAGCACAGGTCTCTGAGCACAGGGTTATCTCCTGGAGCGCAGGTCTCCCAGGACAGGTCTCTGAGCACAGGGTTATCTCCTGGAGTGCAGGTCTCTGAGCACAGGGTTATTAAAAACACAGCAGATTCTGGGATTGCTCTTCTGTCTGCGCAGTGATTGGTACAGAGCTGTAGGTGAGAGGAGCGCTCTTCACTGGATCTCCTGCACTTGATCAAATTCATCTCCGCCATTCAAGTAAGATTTCTAATCAGCTCACATAACGAAAGATTTTAAATTAAATCTAAACAAAAACCGGAAAAAAATCTTTTTCCCGTGCAAAGCAACGGATGTTTTTGTTTTTGTTTTGTGTGTGTTTTTTTGTGTTTTGTGTGTGTGTGTGTGCGCGCGCGCGCGCGCGTGTGTGAGTGTGTGTGTGTGTGTGTGATAGCGCATTAATAACGAGTTAACGCGACTTCCTGGTAATGGCACTGCTGGGCAGTTGAGCAGTTGAGCAGTTCTCTCCCAGCACTCAGCGCTGGAACTGGGGCTGATAGATAAAGGACAAGGTCATTTGAATGTCAAATTGGGACTATGGATAGATACCATTTACAAGCCACACCCGAGCTTCAGCAGCCAGTGTGAAAGCCCTGTTTACAGCAGACCACAAAGCTCAGGGGATTTTTGTGAGCCTTTAGCTGTGAGGTTGGTGTCAGGTTGCAGAGACAGTTGCAGGTTAAGATTCTTTACTTTAACACAAGGAAACAAATCTAAAAGGTGGAGCAGATTCACCGAGAGGGATAAGGAAGTGTGGAAATAAACGTAGAAGGAAAAGTTTGCTTATCTTTTTTTCCATAGAATGTCTTGAATTCATCAGTAATCTAGGAGACGTTGGGAAGGTTTGAAGTTTAAAAAATGATGGTAAGGAGCTTGCATAGATCAGATGCAGATGATCTTTCCTCTGTAGAAAGATGTCTTCAGAGCAGTCACATCGGAGGAGAACTTAGATAGGAGATCTCCACGTTCTCTCAGCTGCTCTTAATTCTCTCAGCATTTTACACCTCACACTTTCTTGGTCTGGAAGACAGAGGGCAGAGGAGGCCAGTGAATGAAGAAAGAAGAGATGTCAGGTGAAAGAATATGACTAGTGACGCAGTTCTTCCTTGTAGGTACAAATACCGTATTGGTGTATGAATTGCTGCTGTGTGGAGATTAAAAACCACCATACATCCATTTCTCTTTAGGATTTCTGCAGCTTGCAGACGGAGCAGCACTGAAAATGAGAGGACTTTTATCCTGCTGAAGTAATTATTATATTCCTTCATTTAAATTTTCCTCTGTTCAATTTCCATTATATTGAAGTTTTGAGATTATTTATAACTATTGTTGTTGTTGCTTCAGACAGCTATATCATAGAACTATCAGTTCAATACCCCAATATTCCCAACATTTGAAGAACTACATTCTATTCTAAATATTTTAACATTGTGAGGTTAAAGTACCCGCTATCCGATTACCAATTATCTCAATTATACAACACTAAATCTTCACAGTTATTGCTCTTAGTCAATTAAAATAAGAATGAACTGAGTGCACTGCAGAAAATGACATATTCTGCAGTTTGAGTAAAATGGGCAAGACCAAACAACACATAAAGAATTGTCTAGAATACTTGAAACCTGTTCTGTCTTCTTCAGGTGCCTTGATTTGAAACAAACTGAAGACGCTGATTATCCACAAGAAATAATGGGCAAGTATCACATGTACATTTATACAAATTCATTCAAATTCAAAATATACTTGTACAAAATTCATTATTTCTCAGCAGATCTTAAAGAAATTTAAAACTGAAAAATGCTGCTTGTATAAGTATTCACCCCCTTCAGACGAGTACTTGGTAGAACCACTACTGTGTTGCTTTGGCCTTGTGCTTGGCATCATTGTCCTTCTGAAAGGTGAAGTTTCTCCCAAGCTTTAGTTTTTTAGCAGACTGAAGCAGGTTCTCTTGTAATACCTCCCTGTATTTTCCTCCATCCATCCTTCAGTTTTAACAAGAAGCCCAGTCCCCGCTGAGGAAAAGCATCCCCACCCCAGTGCTTTACTGATGGGATGGTGTTTGTTGAGGAATGGGCAATGTTACATTTATGCCACACTTAGCATTTTAATTTTGTCTCATCTGAGCACCAAACCTTCTCCCATATTTTAGCTGGGTCACTCTGATGCTGTCTGGCAAACTCCAGACATGCTTTTTCCTTCAGTAATGGCTTCTTTCTCCATACGGACCAGTTGTATGCATTTTACAATACATTTCCTTATCCAGAGCGACTTACATTTATCTCATTTATACAGCTGAGCAGCTGAGGGTTAAGCGCCTTGCTCAACGGCCCAGCAGTGGCAGCTTGGCAATGCTGAGATTTGAACTCACAACCTTCTGATCAGCAGGCCAACATCTTAACTACTGAGCTACCACTTCCCACAATGTAGTGCACTTGACTCTCAGCCACTGAACTCTGTAACTCCTTCACTGTGATTTATGGCCTCTCTGTGGCTTCCCTCACCAGTCTCCTTCTTGCTCTGATGCTGAGTTTTGAGGGAAACCTTGTCTAGGCAATGCCTGGGTGGAATGATGCAGCTTCTTCACGACTGATCCAACAGTGTTGAGTGGGCTATCGAACACTTGGATATTATTTTGTAGCCTTTTCCTGTCTTGTGCATGTCTATAGCGTTAATGCTTTATTTCTTTAGAATGCTCCTTGATCTTCATTTTTACAGCTTTCCTTCATGTTCACAGTCTGACAAATGGTACTTGAATTCAGGAGGAATTTTATCCAGAAAAGGTGAATTTGTAGATGATTCACTGGTAGAAGCCAACTGGGTCCTCTTTAGGGCAATACCTTTCATCAGACTTGGAGTTTCAGAGCACAGGCAGTGAATACTTATGCAAACATAATTTTTCAGTTATTTATTTATTTATTTTTAGATCTGCTGAAAAATAATACATTTTGCTGTTTTTTAATAAATTTACTTTAAGAGCATGTTGGTTTGCAATTAACAAAAAATACTGGCTGGGACAATCTGTGTGAGTGTTATTTGTAATATAGACAAATCTGATGACTTATGGATGTTGAATACTTTTGCAAGGAACTGTAAATATCTTGTCATAACTTACATGCCATTTGTCAGTAAGTTATGTTTTATGTTTTTTTTTTTTATAGAAGAACTTCACAGCACTCCAGTTGAAAAATGGACAGAGGACATGGTGAGCGTGTGGTTGGCTTCAATAGGAGTGAAAGAAAGTTACATTAAAACTCTTCATGAACAGGAAGTAGATGGCCAGGTCCTTCTTAAAATCACAGAGGAATTTCTGAAAAAAGAGACTGGAATGAAATCTGGTCCTGCACTTCTGATAATAGAGAGTAGAAATGAGTTAGTTAAGACTCAAAAACCTCAGAAGCAGCAGAATAATGCACATAAAAGGACTGCTAAAAGTACTGACCAAGGAGCATCATTCATCCAGGACCTTCCAATATCCAGCAATTCCCAGAAAGGAGAACAGATGAAACAAGTTGCAGTGGCTATAACAAGAAAAAGAGATTCAAAGCCACGACCTTTTGGCAAACCGGGCATCAACTACACCTATGTAAAGCATGAAGTTCTTCCGCCTGAAACAGGTGTCTCTGATCTTACAACTCCATGTCATGAGTACAAGTCATTCAATACAGCTGCGACTTTAGATCGCCAAAGACTTCAAGCCAAGCTGGCATGTGAAGTTCTTAAATTTGCCACAGGATGCATGAACATGAGATCAAATGGCACGATACACTTCGGTGTAATGGACAGCAGAGGTGGTTCTGGCTATGCACACGGTGAAATCATTGGCATTCCCATTAGAGAAAAAGACATGTATACTGATGCACTGGATTACATTGAAAGATGTTTTAAAAGTGACAGTGAGCTCGTACGCCTGTGTATAAGACCACCTGAGTTCATTATGGTAATTGAACCCAACCGGAAAGAACAACACTACGTGGTTGAATTTGATGTTGAACCTTCAGTAAGCTTAGTGAGAAATAAGGTGTTTTCTGTCACTTTGCCAAAGTTCAAGGAGAAGGCCAATAAAACTGAGTTTGAAAAGCAAACAACATATCACAGAGTTGGTGCTAAAACAGAACCAGTTGATAATATAAATAGATTTTATGAAGGAGTTGTTAGCAGAGATACACAAAGAGAGGCAGCAGAGAAATCACAAAGCTTCACAAGTCCAGAACCTTGCGAAGATCTTGGAAGAAAACTCACCATGCTTATAACAGGTGGGAAGAAACAAATAGAAAAGGAGAAATGGTACATACTTGTTACAAACAAGTTTTCAGAGGAAGATCTCCAACACATAGATTTTTTGTTGAACATGAAATTATTCTGTGTGTTTGACTTTGACCCAGATTCCATGGTGTCTGGATTATGCCATGAATATGATCAACACCATGCAGTGAACCTTCATTTCATGCAAAACTACAAAATTCCAAGTGACAAGAGCATCAAAGAATTTGAGAGTCATCTACATTTGTTTGAACAAACAAGTTGGATATTTTGTAATGGACGAAATGATTTCAGTGGGAATGAGACTCCTTGTGATGAAAATACATGGTGTAAAACAAGGAGGACTTTCCTAAAGGATTGTGTGTCATTGATCTGCAAGGATTTCTTACCCAAGGGAACCTTCCTTGTGATCTTCCTCCTCACATCTCCTGTTGAGACACCTCTACTGAAGACATTCGATGAGTTTTTCACAGACATGCAGGGTCATGAAGACATTATATGCATCTCAGAATCAGAAGGGAACTTTCAGAAATGGCAGACTTTTGCTCTTGAATTCTGTGACGAGGAAACAGTGAACAGTTCAAGTGTAGTAGGTTTGAAAATGAGCCACATCGATGCAATTGTCCAGCAAGTCCAGAGCCCCAGTACTCGTGTGAACAAGCTCTTACCTGTGTCTGCCAAAGCAAATTGCCATCTTCTGACACGTAGTGAGGAAACAATGTACTCCTTGGAGATTTTGTGTGTGAATCAATGTGAAGACAGTGCACTGGACACTGAGTCAAAGAAAGTGGAAATAGAGAGAGACTTTTATCGAGGAGGAAAAGTGACATGGGAGAACTTCTGGCTTGCAGAGAAAAAGTATGTTGGGGAAATGATTCAAAGAGATGCCTATCATGAGGTGATTAATCTTCTGGAGGACTCTCTTAAATGCAGTTCAGATCAAATGCCTGTCAAATGCATCAACATATACCATCATCCTGGCAGTGGAGGGAGTACAGTGGCAAGGCAGGTTCTGTGGAAGTACAGAAAGGATCAAAGGTGTGCAGTTGTGAAACCATCATACGCTGTTAACAAAGTTTCACAACATGCTGTAATGCTTCGGGAGTATGAGGAAAAAGATCCACAGAAATGTCTAACTGTTCTCTTACTTGTTGAGGATTGTGATAATGAGTATATAGAAGAGTTGAGGAATGAATTAGAAACAGCCGTCAACACAAAAAAAATTGCACACGGAATACCGTGTTTCATTCTCCTCCGTTGTAGACGATCCCACAATCCAGAGAAAATGTCGAGGGACTCGCCTTTACTGAATGTTTCTGTGACTCACAAACTTTCACCAGAGGAAAAAAGACAATTTGCAGGAAAACGAGAAAAGCTTGAGCAACAGTTCCAGCCAGAGTTCATTCTGACATTTGTCTTAATGAGTGAAGAATTTGAAGATGAATATGTGAAAAAGTTTGTACGGAATTTATTAGAGGATATTGATCATGCATGTGCCGTCACCCAGCTGATTCGATATGTAGCTCTGCTCAACACCTATGTGGAGAACTCTTTCATTTCTCAGTCACATTGTGAAGCCCTCCTTCCTCTCCAGCTCTCTATCTGTGGAGACAGATTTCGACAACACACATTTGAGAGTTCTCTGAGTGAGCAGGCTAAATTGGTCTTTATATTTTTGAGAGATGAAAGAACCCACATTAACTCGATCAGAATCATCCACCAAGTGGTGGCAAAGGAAATTCTCCATCAGCTTTTGGGAGACAAACAACAAAGTGAGCTTGCGCTTGAACTTCTCAGCAATGATTTACTCTTTAATCACAGATTTGGGGGAGAAGAGTACAGGAAGTTCCTTCGTGAACTGTTCATAAGACGCTACAAAATCAGCAGAGGTGATAAATCAGACACTTTTTTCTCACCCCTCATTGAACATGTGAGACAAACGGAAAAGCCGGAAAATGCTATTAATCTTCTCAGTGAGGCATACAATAGATTCAACAAGGATGCATATTTCGCTCAGCAGCTAGCTCGTCTCTTTTACTTTCATGAAAAATTTGAAAAGGCAGAACAATGGGCAGAAACTGCAGCAAATAAATTGCCTAAGAACTCCTACATTCTTGACACCAGAGGTCAGGTGTACAGAAGATGGTTCACAACAAAATGGAAAGCAATGGAAAAGTCTCAGAAAACACCAGAGTCCACAGCAGATGCCATTGAATCAGCTTTTAAAGCGATTGAATGTTTCCAGAAATGTCAGACAGTAGCTGTTGAAGAAACTGAGACAATGAACAACTCAGGATTCTTTGGAGTTGTAGAAGTGGGGTGTAGCTTGTTAGAGCTAATTTCTTCAGTTGATGTTTTCTCAAATAAACCTAGGGGTCATTCTGAATTACAGAAGTACTTGCTTACAGAACACATTCCCAAGGAAATTGAAGCACCATGGAAACACTTTCATGACAAACTCAAAAGCCTTCAGCCCACAATGAACAAGGCTTTGGAATGGGTATCAGAAGAACTGAGTTACTTCCAGAAAAACCTGGATACAGATGAGGAAGAAACCTCCAAGACCTCAGAGCTGACAATACACCGCCCCAAACATTGGTTGGTTGCCAAGTCCTCTGTTTATGGCAGGTTCTTCTGTGAGGTCTCACTCAGCAGTACAACCAGCAACTGGCAGTCTAATTTAGATAAAATGACTGACTTCAGCAAACGCATGGCTATCTACCAGCTTGGTGGAGGAAACTTCACAACAATCTTCTCCATCCTGGACCAGAAAAACAAAAACCAAGTCACAACTTTGGAGAACATAATTTCACTGCATCCAAAGGGTGCTAAAATGGATAAAGCAGATCTTATCAACTACATAGCATCACATTTTGCCTTAAGTGCAATCTCTCCTGGGTCACCTAAGCTGGCTCCCTTCAAGGATCTGCAAAAGTTGAGCCGCTCATTTCTTCAAGACAAACTAAAATGTCCATCAAATGCTCTCTTTCTGTGCACACTACTGTCCTGGCCAGAAGACCATGACACTGATCAAGAAAAAGAGGACAAATATAAAACTATTCTTACTGCTGTTAAATTCCTCCAACAAACATACAAGACCAAAATGAAGGATATCCTTCCGAGAAAGAGACGGATTTTCACCCACTTCTTCCTGGGAAATGGACATGGATATTACAAGTTTGTCCATAAGAGTAGGATTAGAAACTTCCCCTCAGTTTCAGAAAAGCGTCTGAAATGGGTAGAAGGGGAAATGTTCAAAATACCAGAAATTGAGAGAGCGCTTAAGCGTGTAAATGGCTGGACAGAGGATGGAAGTGTATACCTTGAGGGTCCTAAAATGGAAAAGTTTTCCATCCATCCCCTTAATGAAAGTTCATTGCCTGCTGGAAATGAAAACGTCACCTTCTATCTAGGCTTCACATTCAGGGGACCTGTTGCATGTGGCATCACAATAAGAAAACAGTCAAAAGTAAAATGACTAAGATGGAAACCATAAAGAAACAACTCACTGATGTGAAAAATCACATTCCCAGCTTGTAGTGTAATACAACTGACAAAGTAAACTGACAAATACCTGAGACATGATAGCTAACCTTCAGCGAGCTGAAATACTGCAGAAGGTGGAGTGTAAAAGGCCATTTTTGTAAAAATGTTAACAGAGGATCTGGGTTTTATATTCTTGTGTAATTGACTGTGTATATTTTTATGATCCAGCAGACCTGCCAACCTTTACGTATTTTACAAAGGAACTCAATATTTAACTCTGAGAATACTGCTACGAGTTATCACTCAAAAATACAGAATACAAAAAAGTACTAAATACTTTTTAACTTTTTAAAAAGTACAAAATACGAAAAAAGGAGAATGTTTTGAGTTAATTAATGTAAAATAAAATCAGTGTGTTCCATTTAGCTAACGCTCGACATGTCTATAGATAACATCAGTTCATTACATTTATTAGAGATGGCACTCAAATTTTAGCCACCAAAAATTTCCGACAAAGAAAAAAAAATTTGATAAAAAAAAAGATTAAGTAGGTCTACAACAAAGTGTCAAATCTAAAACTGTACAGCTGGTTAGATGCGTTCAAACAGTTTGAGCAGCAGATCAATAACATTATCCTTTTCTGGGTTGGCAGGTCTGGCAGAATGATCACAGAATCTGTGTGTTTATGTGTGTTTTCTCTCTTTAGTCTGAAAGAGCCTTTTATTCAATTATCTTAACGCATGTTATTCAGTATCTAATGTTAAAATAATAGGAAAATTGTGAAGTAATAAGAGTGAGAGGTGTAAATCTGGACTCACTGATGAGTCATGAGAGTTTAAGGGGTTAAATCTAAAAGAAGATGGCAGATAAGGAGGGAGGGTCATGTCATGCATTTACACTGAGAGATTACACAGTCCAGGAAGATTTATTATATATTTTTTCTATTAATGTATGAATTAATGCCTCATAAAATGCACTTGCTGTCACTCAATAAACTTGACAAAGTCAGTTTTTGTTTTTTGGATTCATTTAATTCTGTAATACTTTAGAGTTGAAGGAAAAATTTGCCTTTTTGTTTTATTTATTTTAAAATTGATTTTGTTAATGAATTCCTCTGAATTCATGATCATTTTCTTAAAGACTCTGACTCTCTATGTTAAATATGTGGAATATGTCGTATTTGTCACTCTTTTAGTCTTGGTTTGATCTCAGAACGTAAGAGGCGACCCACCGTCACACTCAGCCAGCTTCTCTCTTATCTCTCTCTTCCTTCTCTGCTCTAAAGACAAGCGTGTCTCTTGGTCTCGAAAGCTGATCTATAGATACTACTCCTAACAACTCGGTCCCATAACCTGGGTGGCACACTAACACCTCTCTGGTGAGATATGCCATTATTTACAAAACAAGAGAAAAGTTGGCTGGGTTCTTTTCCTTGTCAGACAGGAGAGACGGAGTCAGTATAAGAGAGATCGTCTGAGGGACTGAGAGAGTTGTTTGTGCTGCATTACAGCTGCTCTCGCCTGGCTATTTATCATGTTACCTCACCATGACTAGGGCAAGGTCCGGTGAATTTATGGATAGATGCCTGGAAATCACTTAACTATAAAATCAGAATGTTAGTTAAGGGAGGCCAGAAATTCCTGACTGGACTGAGCTACAATTTAAAGAGGTAATAGATAATGTTCTGAAAAGGCATGTTCATGATCAACAAAAGAACTCAGTATTTTTGTTCTAAAGGATTTCCTGTAGACAGAGCATGGACTCTTGATGAGTGTAAAAGGCTTTAGAGTGTGCCTTCAAGCAGGATTCTTTGGAAGAACATATTCAGGTTATTAGACAGTACTGGGAATAGAAATCTTCAGAAATTGAGGAGCATATCACTAGATGTGAACAGAAAAAGAGTGAATCAGATTTTTGTGTACAGTTTGAGAGAGAGCCTTCCTGCAGCGCTGTGGCATGGAAGGTTGTACTAGTGATAACAGTGAATACTCTCATGCAGCTGGTTGATTCATTACGGCCTCCATCAAACACTGGTAACTGCAATGACAAACTGGAAAAGGTCAAATGGTCAGAGCTCCAGCAGGATTAGAAATTCACCTGGCTAGTTTCTGTGATCTTGTGCTCACTGCAGCCTCAGAGTTCTGACACCAGATGGCGCCGCTGATCTGCAGAGTGAATTTATCCTCACTGTGATGAGCAGAATGTGGACTTTTTCATACTGATAACTTGTTCTACAAAAAAAATTGTATTAGGAGTGATTTAGTTTATAGAGTTGGAATTAAGATGATAATTCCTACCATCAATACCAAGGTCACTTTTTATTAATGTTCTTTCAGATGGTTCTTCTGATGTTGAGTAGATTTACAGTCACATTATATAATGTCTATTATTACTATTATTGTTATAATGTCTATTATTTAAAGCTTTAAAGGTTTTTTTGGATTTGGGGTTTGAAACATTACAGTTAACACACACTGGGTTAGGGCAGCTACATTTTCTCTAACACACTGAGAAGAGAAGAGAGACTTTGAACAGATTTCTTTGTACAGATTGTCTCAGAGCTTTAAGCTGCAGCGAGCGAGTCGAGGACACGGTGAGACGGAGCTCAGGAGAAGAAACCTGGTGAGGAACCGAGACTCAGCAGAAGGACAACTTTCTCTGAAACGTTCTGTGACTCAGAAGTTATTTTAATATCACATCATCTGGAAATTATACAGAACAGAAATTTGGGTTAGTGATACGGATATGTGGGAATAAACGATGAGATGTATAGTGAAAAAAGAAAAGTAAGTGAGAAGTCAGAGAATGACAAGCAGATCGAAATGAGACACACACACACACACACACACACACACACACACACACACAGAGAGAGAGCATTGGTAGATGTGGCAGTGTTGTGTCTGTGTGCCGTGTGTGTTGTGAGTGTGCTGTGTGTGTTGTGAGTGTGTGTGTGCTGTGTGTGTTGTGTGTTGTGAGTGTTGCATGTGTGTTGTGTGTACGACAGCAGTTTTATTTTCATTCTCAGGCAGATGTTGTGGTTTTGCCACTAGAGGGCGCAGCAGATCTCACATTTCTATTAGAGCATTAAAGCACGAAGTGAAATTCTCAGTAACGCTGACTCTGCACTCACACTCTGTTCAACACACACACACACACACACACGTGTGTTTATTATAATTGATGTTATTGTGTTATTATTCATCTCTCTCACACACACACGTGTGTATTTACTATAATTGGTGTTATTGTGTTGTGGCTGGAGTGAAAGGGAAAATGTTACTGTGTGTTAAACTGAGGCACATTTCATTACTGAACTGATCTGCTCCATTAAACACACACTTTATGACTGAGTGTGTTACTGAACGCTGCATTTTTACTGCTGGCTGTAAAATCGTACATCATGTTTAACACAAACAACCACATTTATATTTTACTCTAAATAACAATAAAAATAATTTTAAATTTATAACTCTGTGCTTCACATCAGCTGTACACTGGAGTGTGTGTCGTACAAATCACTGATTCCCTTTACTTTTTAATTTTATTGTTTATTAGAGTGCGTGTAAAAATCACACTTACTGTACACAATTCATTCAACAGTTCACTGCGAGTGTGTGTGTGTGTGTTTGTTAGAAATGCTCGATAAAGTGTGTAAACAGTAAAATTAATGGATGGGGCTGTTAGTGTGAGGATGGATGAGGACAATTAGTGTATAGCAACACACACACACACACATTTTAAAGGTGTGGTTCTGAGAGTGTAAATCTGGGAGGGGTGAAGGGATTAAATTAGGATTGAGGATGTGTTTAGCTCCACCCACTGCACCCCCTATGCCACGCCCCTGGAATAGAATAGTAATGTAGATCTGCACTTCTCCTCATTCTCATTGTTATTAAACATTATTTAAATACTGATCAGAGTGTGTGTGTGTGTGTGTGTGTGAGAGAGAGAGAGAGAGAGAGAGAGAGAGAGAGAGTCCAGCAGTATAATTTACTGCATTACTGAAGTGATGAGGCTGAAAACACACACACACACACACACTGGTAGGTGATCAGTAAACTGTAATGTGTGTATTGACAGGAGGAAGAATCGCTCACACACTCCAGCATTAATTATCCATCACGCTCAATAAACACATCCACTTCCTGTGAGGAAAATCACTAATGCACAAGTAGCTTCACCAGAATAACTTCTTACATCTTATTTTATTTATTTCTTTATTTTTCAAATCAACTCTGTACTACTGTAAAGAAAAACGCTGAGAAAAGGATCACATTCATTTATCATTAAATCAGTAAAGCTGTAAATTAATTTAATTTTATTTTATTTCAGGTTTTTTTTTATTTATTTAAGATATTTATTAATGTTAACATTTCAGATATAATATAAATAATATGTACAAATAATAATAATAATAATATGCAATATAAAATAATAGAAGAATTCTTTTAATTAAATTAGTAAAGTGTTTTAGATCGACTGAAAGCCGTTTATCAGCAGCTCACTGATACACAGAGAGGAGACTGAGGAATAAATTCCTAAAACACCTAAAGTTAGTGTGTGAGAACATCACTCTGTGTGTGTGTGTGTGTGTGTGTGAGTGTGTGTGTGTGTGTGTTTTAATATTTTCTCGTGTTTACAATGACAGCACAACGACGACCAAAATCTAATCTAGAATAAATGTTAAAATCAAACTGTAACGTAAACTGTAATGTACAGATCATCGGTTCTGCACTTTACTGGTTTCTAAGTGGTGGATTTGCTTAAAGAACCTTTAATTATAGTAAACTAATTTTTTATTTAAAGAACAAAGAGCAAGAAAGTGAATTTATTTTATTTTAGAAATTCCTGTGTGTGTGTGTGTGTGTGTGTGTTTTTTTTTTTTTGAACTATCAGCAGTAAAGTGATGAACCTGGTGTCCCGGGTTGTGAGTCGCTGCAGTAACCAATAACACATTGAGGAGCACACACACACACACACACACACGTACACAGAGTCTTCCAAACCCTCAGCTCATAAATATGAATGAACCATTAGCTCTGTTGCTTAGCAACGCTCATCAGCATATGACCTGCTGAAGTTCCCCAGAGAATCCTACACTGAACACACACACACACACACACACACACACTCTCTCTCTCTCTCTCTGTCTCTCTCTCTCTTTCTGATCATCGCATCTTTAACCCTTTAATCCTTTAAAGGCCAGCATGGCTGCCTGACTGTCTCTACAGCTACAGCATGGGCCACGTGTATCTTACACGTATTTTGTGTGTATTTTTATTGCATGAGTGTGTTCACATGGTGAGACTCGGTGAGGTGTAATGCACTATCTACACACACATGATGTGAAAAAACCACAGAGAAACAATGTGAGGAACATGTTTACACTCAGCAGGTGCAGACTGTTGTGTGTGGTGAAGGGGACGGAGTCTTCACAGCTCACCTGTGTGAAGTGTGTGTATGTATCTGTGAAGGTTTTTGCATTGTCTGGGTTTTTACTCTTTGCATTTCTCCTGCAGCTGAAACGCAGCCAGGATTCAGATGAATTGTTCTTCTGTTGGTCCAGAGTTGTACTGGGACTCTGGAAGGATTTTAAAAAAAGGGGTGGAGTCAGATTGGGGGAATGTGTGTGTGTGTGTGTGTTCCTGGTTATGGCCAGGAGCAAAGGCACTGACTGTGACAATTTTCACAGTTTGAAGATCTCGGGGTATTTTTTCCTAAATTCAAAATTTTTCCTAAATTCTTCACCTGCTATTGGACTTTCTCCTTCAAATCACAGTGTGTAGTGTGTAGTGTTTAGTAGTGCAGTGTACAGTGGTGTTTATTGTGTATTCTCCACTGCCACCTCCTCTGTTCCCATCTTCCATGACTGCTGATAATTTCTCCACCTTCTTTGATGAGAAGATTGGAAAAATCTGCCAGTCCTTCACTCCTACCCCGACTCCTACACTACACATTCAGGATTCCCCTTCTCTTTCTCTGACTCATTCTTCTCCTCAATCAGCAGAAGAGATCCTGAAGATTATCTTGTCCTGCAATCTCACCTCTGGATCCTATCCATTTCACAATGCTCCAGACCATCTCCCAAGATCTCCTCCCCTTCACTTCTTCTATCATTAATGACTCCATAACATCTGGTCATGCACTGACTGCATTCAAGACAGTGGGTTATTCTCATTCTAAAGAAACTCAGTCTGGATCCCTCAGACATCACTGACCAGTATCACGTTTCTCTTTTTAAATGAACTGTCTCCAATCAACTGTCTCTCTGTCTCACCCAGAACAACCTCCATGATTCTGATCAGTCTGGCTTCAAAGTGGCACATTCCACAGAACTGCTCCATGCCACTACATCAGCCAAACTGTCATCAGTCCTCATCCTCCTCGACCTTTCAGCAGCAATCAACACAATCACAAGACTCTCTTGTCATTTCAGGTGACATGGAGGGGATCCACATCTACCCCACTGGTGTCCATCAGGGTCAGTGCTTGGTCCTCTTCTGTTCTCTCTCTATACTCGATCTCTTGGTAAGGTCATATCCTCTATACTCAATCTCACGTGGAGGTGATATCCTCTATACTCAATCTCACGTGGAGGTGATATCCTCACATGGGTTTTTATGTCACTGCTATGTGGATGACACACAACTATTCTTCTCCTTTCCTCCCTCAGACACTCGTGTTTCTGCTCTGATCTCAGAATGTCTGACAGACATCTCATCATGGACGGCAGCTCAGGAGTTACATCCCCATATCAATCTTATCTTGTAATCTCCTGGACAACTATCAGATCTCACCATCTGTCACTGCACGCAACCTTGTGGGAACAATGGACCACCAACTGTCCTTCTTGCCTCACATCGCTAACCTGACTTGTTCGTGCCGGGTTTCTCCTTTACACATCAGGAGGATCAGGAGGACATTTCTATCCACACAGGCCACTCAGGTGCTTGTTCAGTCGCTTGTCATTTTGAGACTGGACTACTGCGTCTCACTCCTGGCAGGTCTGCCTCTGAGCACCATGTGACCTCTGCAACTGATCCAGAATGCAGCTGCACAACTTGTATTTAACCTTCCTAAACTCTCCCACACCACCCCATTGCTACGCTCCCTCCACTGGCTTCCTGTAGCTGCTGCATCAGATTTAAAATACTGATGCTCGCCTATAACACCAAAACACAGACCAGCACCCACTTACTTGTGCGTGTTGTGAACAGTGTCTAGTGTGTTGTGTGTGGTGTGTAGTGTACAGTGTCTAGTGTGTTGTGTAGTGTAGTGTGTGTGTGGTTTGTAGTGTACAGTGTCCAGTGTGTTGTGTACAGTGTGTAATATGTTGTGTGTAGTGTACAGTGTCTAGTATTTTGTGTACAGTGTACAGTGTCTAGTGTGTTGTGTACAGTGTGTTGTGTGTGTGTAGTGTGTACTGTACAGTGTGGTTTGGGGTTAGTGTAGAGTGTAGTGTGTAGTGTGTTGTGTACAGTGTGCAGTGTTGTGTGTGTAGTGTGTTATGTGTTGTGTGTGTAGTGTACAGTGTGTAGTGTGTGTAGTGTGCAGTGTGTAGTGTGTTATGTGTGTAGTGTACAGTGTGTAGGGTGTTGTGTACAGTGTGTTGTGTGTGTAGTGTGTACTGTACAGTGTGGTTTGGGGTTAGTGTAGAGTGTAGTGTGTAGTGTGCTGTGTGTGTAGTGTGGTATGTGTTGTGTGTGTAGTGTGTAGTCTTTATCACACTGAGCTTTCCGGAGCAGATGATTTTTTTCGGAATGAAACAGAATCTTCAGCTCTCTGAGTGTTTAACGTCCACACTGTGGGTGTTAAAGTCAGCTCTCTGAGTGTTTAATGTCCACACTGTCTGTGTTAAAGTCAGCTCTCTGAGTGTTTAACGTCCACACTGTCGGCGTTAAAGTCAGCTCTCTGAGTGTTTAATGTCCACACTGTGGGTGTTAAAGTCAGCTCTCTGAGTGTTTAATGTCCACACTGTGGGTGTTAAAGTCAGCTCTCTGAGTGTTTAACGTCCACACTGTCGGCGTTAAAGTCAGCTCTCTGAGTGTTTAATGTCCACACTGTCTGTGTTAAAGTCAGCTCTCTGAGTGTTTAACGTCCACACTGTCGGCGTTAAAGTCAGCTCTCTGAGTGTTTAATGTCCACACTGTGGGTGTTAAAGTCAGCT
>JAKMWG010000036.1:178655-191155 GCA_022758105.1 Pangasianodon gigas
GTGGATGAGCGTGGATGAGGGTGGATGAGCGTGGATGAGCGTGGATGAGGGTGGATGAGCGTGGATGAGGGTGGATGAGGGTGGATGAGCGTGGATGAGCGTGGATGAGCGTTTTATTCCCAGCAGCACAGACAGCCCACTGTACCAGACGAGGAGGATCTCAGCACTTTACGATTCAAGTGTAAAAGCTGAACTGTTTCTATTTCAAAACCCTTGAACAGAAAGCTATTCAGTAAGCAGTGTGAGACTCGCTTCACTGCAGCATTGCTCTCTTTTCATGTCCTTGAGACTCAACAACAAAATGCTTTCCAACAACATCATCATCTATTCCTCGCACACCCAGCACCGAGACTCACCGTGTCTCTGATCAACACTCTGAGCAAGAAAAAAAACAAATCACAATTCAAATATCTCTAAAGTCAATCTCAAGTCTCGCTCTGGATCTATATGGTGCACATTGCTGTCCACTTGCCATGTAATGGTCCTGTAATGGTCTGTAATGGTCCTGTAATGGTCTGTAATGGTCCTGTAATGGTCCTGTAATGGTCCTGTAACAGAGCTTAATAACTGCAGAAAAGCCAACTGAACTGCTTTTTAATAAATACATTTTATAACGTTAACTAATTAAAGCAGCATAAGTTTCACTGAAGCTAAAGTTGTTGTCTGTTATTGCGCAGGAGAAGACAGCTGAGTCGACCCAGATCTTCCTCTTCCTCTGTGTGTGGGAGATTTTGTGTGTGTGGGTGTGTGTGCTTCTGCTGCAGTCTTCTGAAATAAAAATGAAAAGACGAATACAAAAGCGATAAAAATCCACTGAGCTAACGCAAGGTTGAATCGTAAACTGCATTCAAGACTGGAGAGTGAACAAACAATACAACAATTCTGTGTGTGTGTGTGTTCTCATTTGGAAAAACACATTTTTTAAACATAAAAGCTATTATTGTAAACACTATACTTCCTTTTCATTCCTGACATTTCCAGGGATTAAGTGTTGCTATCTTTTAAGACACATTCACTGAGGACACTGAGGAGAGTGTGACGGTATTCACATGGCCTATATAGCAAACAGTGTGTGTGTGTTTATGCATGTGTGTTAGCGTAGCATTATATATTCCCCAGTGGAGAATCAGGTGTACTGCAGTGTCCAGATCCACACCCTGTTCCCAAGGTAGTGCACTATATTACTAATTACACAGCAGCTCACTATCATAGTAATGTACACAGTTATAATAACACATGGTCTATATAGTGAATTAGGTGTGTGTTAAATCCGTGTCATAATATTTAATATGTGCATATTTAATTCCAACATACAGTGAGGCAAAATAAGTATTTGGACACTTCTGTTTTTGTTATTTAATATAAGTCCAGTTCGTATATCCACTTCAAATTTACACACATATTGTGTCTGAACCTTGCACTTATAAATGTGAACAAAAAAGCATGAATTCATACTTAAATACAAAGATATGTTTAAAAAATTGTTTAAAAATAAATAAATAAAACCGTGTGCCACAAAAACAGCTCTGCTATGCTAAGCTTCAAAACTAACCTGACGTTGTAACTCAATGGGGTTACGATTAGCTTCATTTGTGGAACCAAAATTGAACAGAACTTAGCCAAGCTTGCTGAAATAAGCCTGGCGCATCGAGTTAGCTTGCTCCATGGAATACCCCCGGTGTCATTATAAAAGACACTGCCATTGTTTGGGAAAATTTCATGCAACAAGTAGCAATCATGGTAAACGTGAAGGAGCTTCTTAAAGTTCTCAGGGAGAACACTTGAATGGAGAAAGCTACAGAGCCGTAGCAAAGACCATAAACAGTCAGTAAAACAGGTTCTATAATATTCAGGAAAAAAGTTCATGCAACTACAACGCAGGTGAACCTAGCAAGATTTCACACCACGCTCTCAGACTCGTGATAAGGAAGGTAAGAGAGAAGCCAGCAGTCACTCGAGAAGAGTCGCAGGACGAGCTGAAAGCAGCAGGAACAACAGCTACACAAAGAACAATAAGCAAACGGTACTGGGGCTTTACACATCCCTGAAGGAGACGTGAGTGCAGCGATGTAGCGGGACGTATTAGAGGAGAATTTAATCTCATCCTTCGAGAAACTGAATCTGGGGAGAAGACGGAAGTTTCGACAAGACAACGAGCTCAAACGCACATCTACAATAACTCAAGAAGGCCTTGCACGGCCGAGCCGATCTCCTGACCTGAATCCCAGTGAAAATTTATGAAGGATTCTGAAATTGCGAGTCCATCAGAGGAATCCTCTTAACCTTGAGGAATTGAAGACACTTTTCTGAGAGTGGACCAGAACTGAACCACAATGCTGCAAAAAGCAAATTACTTCTTAGACGTCTCGAAGCCGTAATTGCAGACAATGGCTTTGCAACAATGTACTAATGTTGATAATCACAGCAAAAACAATCTTTACATACAATTTAATATGCGCATATGTAATTATATTAACAATCACAGCGTAAACTAACGCAATCCGTACTTACAGTTTAATATGCACATATTTTATTACACTAACAGACAGAGTAGCTTGATGATCAGATTTTACAGACTAATGGTTTGTCGCATGGCAGTAAATCAGGCTGTCGTTAGGAATATTTTAGTGCTCTGAAAATTTTTGGCTCGTTAGGAATAATTTGAGCGCTAACAGGAGTTTCAGTGCTAATGAGGACTTGGGCGCTAACGAGTGTGTCTCTGCTAACGGCCTTTTTCATCACACTGAGTCAAATGTAACACAGCCGCCCTTATTCACTATTATTTACAGTTATATATAGAATTAGTAATTTAACAAGCCTGTGTGTGTGTGTGTGGGTGTGTGGCAGAGCTCTCAATCCAATCTCATAAACAAGAAGTCTTTAGAATTAATAAAAATCATGTGTATTCAAGGTGTTTTACATTTATTACTATTGTCCTTCTTCCAAACACCTCACTCCATCATGTCTGTCTGTCTGTCTCTCTCTCTGTCATTAGTGTTTAATAGCCATCACAACACAGGTTTCCCAGGTTACCATGACAACTGTCCACTGTCATGGTTGTGTCCCAAACCACCACACTGACGCACTAAACAGTAAGGCACAACAGAAAACCCCTGTGAGATTCTTGTGGATTTTTTAATGCTGTTTTAAGTTTACAGTGTTGTGTGATTTGGGACAGAGCCCACTGAGAGAACTGGAACACAGTCAGGATTGAACAGAGCAAAAATGCGGAACACAGACATGACAGATTAGCACACAGAACCTCACACTACTGAGAAAAAAGGTTTCTTCAAAAGCTATTTTACTTTTTTTTTATCTTTCTGAAAAGGAACCAGTCTGTTGTAAGGGTTCCCCCAAAGGGACAAGAGCATTTTAGGGTTCTAGATTTAAGGTTTTTGTGCCATTACTGTGTTTCTTTCACATGTGATCACGGCGTATCATTTTTACTTTTCACTCAGAGCATCGGCTGGATGAAAATATCAAACCACAGCATCCTCTGATGATTCCGCCCCTGGTGACCCCACCCCTTTATGTCCATCCCTCCGACTGCCCCACCACTGTTTCTCCACCCTTCTGGTCGCCCCGTCCCTCTATCTCTACCCCTCTGATGGCCCCGCCCCGCTATCGCTACCCCTCTGATGACCCCACCCTGCTATTTCTGCTCCTCTGTTGGCTGCACCTTCTATTTCCCCCTCTCTATTGCCCCCACCCCATATTGCCAACTCTCAGATGGCCCCACCCCTCTGTTGACCCCGCCCCTCTGTTGGACACACACTTCGCTATCCACCCCTCCACTGGCCTCACCCCTCTATCATCACCCCACTGATGGCCCCACCCCTATATGTTCATCCCTCCATTGGCCCCATCTCCTATCTCCCACATCTGTTGACCCTACCCCTCTATCTCCCCCTCATTTTGCTCCACCCCTATCTATCCCCTCAGATTGCTCCATCCCTCTATCTCCCCCTCAGATAGGCCCATCCTCTATCATCCCCTCAGATGACTCTACCCCTTTTCTCTACAGGCATCTATATGGTGAGCAGGACTGTATATAGGGGGTGCAAACATTCCCCAAATATTCCCTACGCCCCCTAACGCTCGCCTCAAGACTTTTTAGGACCCCGTTATACACTTATAGTGTAGCTATCTGGAGAGCAGCTTTCAAACAGAAATGGGAAAAATGCATCATCCCAATGGGCTACTGGCACAAACACTTGCGCATTATAACAAAATCAGCACTTCTGCTTCCAGCTCATTCTCTGTAATGGCAATGGTGCTATTTCACACCTGAAGCTCCCAAAAATTAATGTCAATGATGTTCATTATCTGTGTAAGAACACTTAGTAAGCTGGAGAAAAGCGTTGGACTGTATGCTTCGTCATACATAAACTACTAGGAAGGTTATTTATTTATCGTCCTCCAGGTCAACCGGGTAAGTTCAACAAAGAGCTTGACATGATGCTGTCCACCATCCTGGATAATGGAACTCCTCTTGTGGTCCTTGGTGACTTCAACATTCACTTAGATAAGCCATATGCAGCTGACTTTCAGTCTCTCCTGCTCACGTTTGACCTCAAGAAGCTCCCCACCCCAGCAACTCACAAAGCCGGCAAACAGCTCGACCTCATCCTTACACGCAACTGCACCACACAAAATCTTCTTATTACTTCTCTGACCATTTCTTTATCCAATTTCCAGTTTTAAGTCCAGTTTCGTTATCCTCACTGGACTTAAACACCACAACAGACATGCTATGCTCCACTCTAACATCTTCTCTTGACAGCATCTGCCCCCAAACCTCCAGGCCAGTTCGCACATTACCCCCAGCCCTTGGCTCTCAGAAGCTCTTCGTAACAACCAGACCAAGCTCAGGGCAGCTGAAAGGAAATGGATTAAATCAAACGATCCGACTGACCTAACCATTACCAAACTCTTCTCTCCTATTTTTCCCACAGTATCTCTACCGCTAAAGCCGCATACTACCAGGCGAAGATTGGCAGCTCTATTGAACACCCTTACTCTCTTCACAACCTTTTCCTCTTTTCTCTGTCCCCCTCCCCCCCTTCCCCTACCTCTCTGACTGCAGATGACTTCGCCACTTTCTTTTCCAACAAGGTACATCAGTCAGGAACCAATTCTCCACCCCAGACACACATAGACAGGTGCCTCCTACATGCAACTCTCAACTGTCCTCCTTCTCTCCTCTCTCAGGGACTGAGAGCTACTCCTCTCTAGCTGTGCTACAACCTGTCCTCTAGACCTTATCCCTTCTCACCTTCTTCAAGCTATCTCTCCCATACTACTACCTGCACTCACACACATTTTTAACACATCCCTCTCCACCAGCACCTTCTCTACCTCATTTAAACAGGCCTGGGTTGCCCCGCTGCTTAAAAAAACCAACACTTAACCCTTCTGCTGTTGACAACTACAGACCTGTCTCTCTCCTCCCTTTCCTGTCCAAAACCCTTGAAACAGCTGTTTTCAATCAACTCTCTACTT
The DNA here is from genome assembly GCA_022758105.1 of Pangasianodon gigas. Lineage (NCBI taxonomy): Eukaryota > Metazoa > Chordata > Actinopteri > Siluriformes > Pangasiidae > Pangasianodon > Pangasianodon gigas. Next base: position 184,158 of record JAKMWG010000036.1, read on the forward strand.
TTCTCACACAGAACAACCTCCTAGACACAAATCAGTCTGGCTTCAAAGGCAGCCACTCCACGGAGACTGCTCTGCTTTTGGTCACTGAAGCCTTACGACTAGCAAGATCGGCCTCAAGATCATCTGTCCTCATCTTACTTAATCTCTCTGCTGCCTTTGACGCTGTGAATCAACAGATCCTCCTGTCAACTGTCTGCAGTCTAGGCATCACCGGAACGGCTCTGTGCTGGGTGGAATCCTATCACTCAGGCAGATCCTTCAAGGTATCATGGAGTCTGGTGTCTGAATCTCAGCAACTCATAGCTGGGGTTCCCCAGGGCTCAGTTCTGGGTCCACTGCTCTTTTCTATTTATACCACATCTCTGGGGCTTGTGGTTGAGTCTCTTGGCTTCTCATATTCAAGATTCTAGATTTTATTTGTCACATACACAGTTATATACAGTAAATAACTCACAGTGAAATGAAAGCCTACTTCTCTATAGACTGTGTATTTAAATACTAAATTAAAAATCAGAAACGAATAAGAAATAAGAAATAAAAAATAATAATTAAAAAAATAAGATAGAATTAAGAAATTAAGAAATATATGTACAGGAATGTGCAAGAAGGGATATACAAAATATGCATTATGTTATGTCTACAAAATATGAGAGTATATTACATGCAGTAACAATACAAAGTGCAAAGTGCAGTGTGCGGAGTTTCAATGGAGTGTAGAGTGAAAGAGAGTCTTTCTGGAGTCTTAAGGGATCTGTATGGTGGACATATCCGTGTTGAGGATGGCCTGTGGGAAGAAGCTCTTCCTCCTCTCAGTTTTAGCCATCAGACAACGGAAGCGCCAGTGAACAGACAGTTACCGGGGTGGGTGAAGTCCTTGATGATTTTAGCAGCTCTTGTACTGCATTGCCTGGTGTAGATGCAGAGAGGGGAGAGCAGACCCAGAGATGCGCACCGCTCTCTGCAGGGCTTTGCGGTCCTGGGTTGAGCAGTTACCGAACCATGCTGAGATGCACTGTGTCAGTAAACTTTCTATAGCCCCAGTATAGAAAGTTTTCAGGATCTCTGGGGAGACTCTGAATTTCCTCAGCAGTCTCAGATGGAACAACCATTGTCTGGCTTTGTTCACCTGCACTTGGATGTAATGAGTCCAGGTCAGGTCCTCAGAGATGTGTGCTCCAAGGTACCTGAAGCTGCTCACACTCTCCACAGGGGTCCCACCGATCTCGAGTAGGGTGTAGTTCCGCTGCTGCCTCTTCCTGAAGTCCACAATCAGCTCCTTGGTTTTGCTGATGTTCAGAGAGAGACAATTAGCCTGGCACCAAGCTTCCAGTTTCTCCACCTCATCAAGGTAGGCGGCTTCATTGTTGCTGGAGAGGAGGCCCACAACCACTGTGCCTTCAACAAGCTTGACGACAGAAGTGAGTTATAAGAGGGCACGCAGTCGTGTGTGTAGAGAGAGTAGAGCAGGGGGCTCAGGACAAAACTTTGTGGGGCTCCAGTGCTCAGGGCGATGGTGTTGGAGGTAAACTGGCCCACTCTCACTACCTGTGGTCTGCCTGTGAGGAAGTCCAGGATCCAGTCACAGAGGGGGGCATTGAGTCTGAGGTCTCTGAGCTTGGAAGGCCAACCTGTGTGGGACTATGGTCACTGCTATGCTGATGTCACTCAGCTTTATTTGTCCTTGCAGCCTGAAGATCCATTGATCTCTGCCTGCCTGTCTGATATCTCAGATTGGATGAAGGAATGCCACCTTAAGCTCAACTTGGCAAAAACAGAGCTTCTCGTCATCCGTACCTGCCCATCAATCAACCACAACCTCACCATACAGCTAGGCTCAACCACACTCAAGCCAACCAGGACAGCCAGAAACCTTGGGGTGACTTTTGATGGCCACTTGAAGTTTAAAGACCACATTTCAACAACTACACAGTCCTGTAGGTTCATTCTGTATAACATCAAGAAAATCAGACCCTATCTCACTGATCATGCCACACAGATACTAGTCCAGGCTCTTGTTATCTCAAAACTGCACCACTCAACGCACGGGCCTCCCAGCCAGCTCCATCAAACCCCTTCAGATGATTCAGAATGCAGCAGCATGCCTTGTTTTCAACCAGCACAAAAGGACCCACATCCCATCCCTCTTCATCTCTCTGCACTGGCTTCCTGTAGCCGCCCGCATCAAATTCAAGGCCTTGATGCTCACATACAAGATGTTGTCTGGAACAGCACCCCCTTACCTCAACACTCTCCTTGAGGTTTATGTTCCCTCCCACAACCTGCGATCAGTCAACGACCAATGCCTGATAGTGCCCACTCAGCGAAGCAAGAGGTCCCTTTCCAGAACCTTCAAACTGACTGTCCCTCAGTGGTGGAATGAACTTCCAACCTCAAACCGGACAGCAAAATCCATCACTACCTTCAAAAAATGGCTAAAGACCCACCTCTTCTGTGAAAACTTAACTAACCCCTAACTTATCCCCACCCAAAAAAAAAAAATCTGCACTTGCACTGGCTCTTACACCTCTACTCTGTGCACTTTGCTCCTCTAGCACTCAATTAAAAATCTTGTGTGGTAGCACTACTTGTATTGTTCTCTGCTTGATGTATCACTTTGCTTGTATTCCTCATTTGTAAGTCGCTTTGGATGCAAAGGTAAGCGAATGCCTATTAATAGAAATGTTAACACTAACGTTAGCCCAACACTACAACTTTATTGTAAGACTGAAAAAACAAATGTTAGATGTTGCTGTCTCAGTGTACTGCTGAATGTAAACGGCACTACTAGAGATGCGAGATTCACTCTATTCCAAAATACGTCATAGCCCTGAGTGCGAGAAGCCAATCGGCTAATCTCATTTCTCATCACAGCAGCTGGTAGCCAATGAAATGTGATTAAACAGAGGAATGCATTCATAAAAAACTTTTATTATAATGAGTATAATAACTTCTATAATCTAATAGTGCATATATTTAAATAGTTTCTGCTAGCTCTTCTTTTTCACTAGAAATGTCCTACTGTAATTTCAGGGTTATTGGTGTTAAACGATAGAATATGTTAAATAAGTTTAAAAATATTAATAGCATTAGATTACAGCCCTTTGGGGTCGGCCAGAATTTGGCCCAGACACAATTTGAGTTTGATGCCCCTGGCTCAGGTGTTTATGGCCAAAAAATCAAAACAGAACATTTGGCAGAGAGCCTGCAGTTCTTCATTATGATATACATATAATATTTCATCGGTAAGCAGGAGTGTAAAAGACGCCCACCCGGACATTCTGATTGCAGCCTCAAACAGGACAGGCTAAATACAGCCCTGACGGTGTGGCGTGTTAAATATCAAACTGATGGTTCAGAAGTATTTAAAATAATCTCTCAGCTCTGCAGGAAAACTTTCCGAGTGTTAAACTCCGTGGCAGGAAACATGTCAGCTTTATTTATTTATTAATTTTATTTTATTTTATTTTATTAATTGCATTTCTAAAATGTCCACCATCGCCTTCTTCTACAAATGACTCTGCTCCTTTTTTTATCTCCCTTCATCAGTCTGAGTGTCTCAGAGCAAGAGAGATGAAAGAACGAGAGAAGAAGAGATGACTGCATGGTTTAGATTAAAGTGTGTGTGTGTGTGTGTGTGTGTGTGTGTAGGATGATAGCACTTCTGTCATATGAGTCACACTGATATCATTCTCGAACACTGCAGGCTGGATGATGAACCCTGTCTCACTCTCCGTCTCTCTTTCTGTCTCTCTTTTCCTGTCTCTCCGTCTGTCTATTTCTCTCTCAGAGTGCCACAAAGAAACAGACTGAATCAAAGTCAATCAGAGATACTCAGAGTAAATTAGAGTGAATCAAAGTAAATCCAAGTGAATCAGCATTAATCAGAGTGAATCAGGTTAATCCACCTGAATCTGAGTAAATCAGAGTGTCAGTGAATCAGAGTGAATTAGAGTCAATCAGAGTGAATTAGAGTCAATCAGACTAAATTAGAGTCAATCAGAGGAATCAGAGTCAGTGAATCAGAGTTAAATCAGAGTTAATCAGATTAAATTAGAGTAAATCAGACTGAATCAGAGTGTATCAGGGTGAATCAGAGGAATCAGAGTCAGTGAATCAGAGTGAATCAGTGAATCAGCGAATCAGTGCACAGCACTCAATCAGTGTTTCAGTCTGTACGGCTTAACATTAAACCTTAATTTAAAATATATTAATCTCTATATTACATATTTTACTATATATATTACTATATCTACATATTTTAAAGCAAATATATTTTATGTTACACTTTAATAGTATCACATGAAAGAGTACAGATTTTAATAACACTTTATTTGAAGCAGTCCATAAAGACTGTGAGGTTTTTCACTTTATTCACAGTGCTATATCTCACGCTGTTTAATGCTCCAGTCTGAGACAGAGCCGCCGTTGTCATGGCAACCAGGAAAGTTTGTTTCTGGCTGCTTAAAACTAATTCTCAGAAAAACAGGTAACTGTGTGGAGGAGTTTACATTACAGATGTTAATCACTCGGGCAGAACATCAACAATTTACTTAATGCCTTATTCACAGCTGCAGAACAGCATCATTAAACTGAATCACTGAACCAGATGAACTTGTGGAGGGTGAATTTATATTTACACTTATTATTTTCATTTGTATTTATATTTTTATGTCTTTGCATGTAGCTGTACTGTAGCTTGTCCAGGGGGAGTGGCCATCAGCGTAGTCAGGGGAGTGATAATCAGTGGGCGGTAACACTACTGGACTGATTTGCATATTGTGACATGTGGGGAATGAGTCACCTGTGACTATAAGAGTGTGAACCAGAGGAGGCGCTACAGAGGCTGCAGCTTTATTTTATTCTCCAGCGTGGTACAGAGAGACAGACAGACAGAGAGACAGACAGACAGAGAGACAGACAGTCAGACAGTCAGAGATAAAGACAGACAGAGAGACAGAGAGACAGACAAGGGGATCAGTAGTTTACTGTGATCTTTTATTTACGCTGTGAGTCACATGACCTCTATCTCTTTTCTGTGTGTGTGTGTGTGTGTGTGTGTGTGTGTGTGCCCTAATTCCATGTTAAATCAGAAGCTCCTCTTTTAGCTCACTTTATCTATGACTTGTTTGTGATTTTTTTTTCCCTTTTTTACTTCAATCCTGATGTTTTTCTCTCACACTGAGCAAAGAGAATAATTCATTCACACACACACACACACACACACACACACATACACACACACACACACACACACACTGTTAGAAAATTTGGAACCCTTAACTGCTCATTCCTCCCTCTGTGTGGAACCCTTAGAGAACCCTATACAGTGTGTTTCCCTTTGCGAAAAGTGGAACCCTTTCAGGAAAGTAAAGAACCCTTAATTACCCAGAGAACCACTGAAGAACCTTTTTTCTCAGCGTGTAAAGCTAACATTCAATGAGAACTCAAGCATGCTCTAACTGAGCTGTTATTGGGTTCTAGTCTTTAAGAGGTGATAAAAATGAACACTGTGTTTCCGTGGGAACCGTTAAGAGCTCAGAAGCAGAACGCTGATTACACACTCGGCTATTCTCAGAATTTTCATCAAGTGTTCAGGATTCAGGATGCGTATTAAATGTTGTGTGTTTAGGGTGTGTGTGAGTGTGTGTGAATGTGTGTGTCCTGAGGGAATCCTGTTTTGTCTTTTGTATGAATTCAGTTGCTGTCTCACCTTCATAACAATGCTCTTTATTATAATTTTCTCTCTGGGTCCTCTGTCTGTCTCTCCACCTGTCTGTCTCTCCATCAGTCCATCTCTCTATCTGTTTAAAAAACAAAACACACACCAATCAAGGTTAAACTGGCTTAAACACACTCTCTCTCCCTCTCTCTCTCTCTCTCTCTCTCTATCTCTCTGTGGTCCTGTTCACACCTGGCATTATGAACGCGTCTCCAGCGAGCACTCGTGATCGGATTTCATGCATCGTTTCTGCCGGAGAGAGGCGTTCACACACGTTCAGTACATCAATCTTCCACTGTATTTAATTTCTTTATGAACTGTTTTAAACATTTTAATTGCATGGTCTGAGTGAGAAATGAATGAGAGATGAGAGGATGAGTGAAGCTCTGAATGCTGCTGCTCTTGTCTCTGCTGTTACAGCGTTGTTTTTATCCGTTAGTCTAGCAGCAGAGAGCTCTACTGTTCAGCTCCATCTCCACACAGTCTTGCAGCGATTGCGGATTTCCCGGCGAGGGCGATGACGCAGTGGATAAGTCGGTTCTTCGTACCTGTCTGGGACGCAGCGAGACGCAGTCGCGTTCACACTACAGATGTGATGTGGTCATATGCGTCCCAGATCATCTGCGCATGCGGTTTCAGTGATCAGACCACAAAACGGCTTCCAGCTTCTGGACCCTGTTCACACCTGCACTTACCTCTGACCACTTACCGTCCGATCACACAGGACACAACTTAATGCCAGGTGTGAACAGGGCCTACAAAACACACACACACACACTCACACTCTCTCTCTCTCTCTCTCACACACACACACACACACACAGACACACACAATAAATAACAAAGGAAACTATACACACTTTGTTTCCATGCGGTGGGGGATTGTGAGTAATTGGGGAATCTAATCACCTACTTTCTTATTCATTATATTTTTTGCACCATTTGCTGTGCCAGATGCTGTCTGTCTGTCTCTCCTCTCTCTTTCTCACTGTTTGTCTGTCTGTCTCTCTCTCTGTCTCTCCTCTCTCTCTGTCTCTGTCTGTCGCTCTCTGGGTAAATAATTTTGCTCCTGACATTTGATCCTCATCTACATCACTCAAACTGACAGACTTTTACAACAACACTTAAAATGGCAGCCAATAGGATTCATCCTAGCGGAAGTGAACGAGGGAAAGTGTTAAAAATAGGATTGGAACACAGCCAAGAACTGACACACACAGGTCAGGAGTGAGAGACGGGTTTATCTCCACAATCAATCAACTGAACAGAGCCTGGCCTC
>JAKMWG010000036.1:199731-210965 GCA_022758105.1 Pangasianodon gigas
CACACACACACACACACACACTCTCATACACACACTCTCACACTCTCACACACTCACACTCACACACACTCACACTCTCACACACTCACACACTCTCACACTCTCACACACTCACACACTCACACACTCTCACACACTCTCACACTCTCACACACTCTCACACTCTCACACACTCACACACTGTGGGTGGTTTATTAAAGATCTAGTGTATTTAATACGAGTTTATACTCCAATCAGCCATAACATTAAAACCACCTGCCTAATATTGTGTAGTTCCCCTTCTGCCCCCAAACCAGCTCTGACGCGTCGAGGCATGGACTCCACAAGACCTCTGAAGGTGTGTGTGGTTTCTGGCACTAAGACATTAGCAGCAGATCCTTTAAGTCCTGTAAGTTGTGAGGTGACGCCTCCATGGATCGGACTTGTTTGTCCAGCACGTCCCACAGATGCTGGATCGGATTGAGATCTGGGGAATTTGGAGGCCAAGTCAACACCTTCAACTCTTTATCATGTTCCTCAAACCTCCTGAACAGTTTCTGCAGTGTGGCAGGGAGCATTATCCTGCTGAAAGAGGCCACTGCCATTAGGGAACACCGTTACCATGAAGGGGTGTAACTCGGTCTGCAGCAATGTTTAGGTAGGTGGTTTATATAATAATAATAATAATAATAATAATAATAATAATAATAATAATAATACCCGTACAGTCATTTCACTTGGGTGATTTATTTATTTATTTATATTTAATGATAAGGTGGGCGGAGTTAGTGCTCCAGATGTGGGCGGGGTTTAAACCCGGGATTCTGGCTGGAGACTCGCTCCAATCTGGCAACCCGCGCTCGCGCTGCTCCGTCCGTCAGAACCAGAACCTGAGAAATGAAATGAAATGAAACGTTAATGTACCGGTTTTGGTTTGCGTTCGGGGAATGACCGGAACCACGGGACAGACATGACTACACGGCGGAAAGAGCGCGAGCTGCAGAGAGGATAAACCGGAGGGAAGGACACACACACACACACGCACACACACACACACGCGCGCGCGGAGCGGAGATGATGATGAGTCTGGACCGGTCCGGGTGTGAAGGGAAGATCGCACCGGAGGGCGGTACCGGCTCTCTGCGGCAGCCGCCACCGCGCGCTCAGCTTTCCGCCGGTGTGCGCGCGCGTGAGATCCGTTCTCTTCAACAGCATCAGCAGCAGAACCAGCACCAGCATCATCATCATCTTCATCATCTTCATCATCATCTTCACCACGCTGGCGGTGCGCGCGAGCCCGACGAGCTGCTGAGGCGCGCGCTGGACTTTAAGACGCAGGGCACGCAGTGTTACCGGGACAAGAAATACCGCGAGGCCATCGGTAAATACCACCGCGCGCTGCTCGAGATGAAAGGACTGGGCCGCGCGCTCGGATTCGGGGACGCTGACGTCAGCGCGAGATCTCCTAGCAGGTCCGGGCTAACGGAGGAGCAGCGGGGAGCGGCAGAGAGCGCGGAGCTGGAGTGCTACAACAGCCTGGCGGGTACAACACACACACACACACACACACACATTACACACCTCATACACACACTCACATTACACACACACATTACACACACACACTCACACACATTACACACACACACCTCATACACACACTCACATTACACACACACCTCATTACACACACACACCTCATACACACACACCTCATTACACACACACACACACATTACACACACACACCTCATACACACACTCACATTACACACACACACACACACACACACTCACACAATACACCTCATACACACACAGCTACAACAGCCTGGCAGGTACAACACACACACATTACACACACCTCACATTACACACACATGTATCTTTAATACACACATTATACACACACTCACATTACACACACCTCACATTACACACACATGTATCTTTAATACACACATTATACACACACACATTACACACACCTCACATTACACACACATTACACACATACCTCATACACACACACACAACTACAACAGCCTGGCAGGTACAACACACACATTACACACACATTACACAGACTCTCACACACACACATCTCATACACACACAGCTACAACAGCCTGGCAGGTACAACACACACACACACTCACACACCTCATACACACACCTCACACACACACACTCTCACACACACACCTCAAACTCACACACACACCTCATACACACACAGCTACAACAGCCTGGCAGGTACAACACACATTACACACACACTCACATTACACACACACACACACACAGATTGCACACCTCATACACACACATTACACACACACATTACACACACACCTCATACACACACAGCTACAACAGCCTGGCAGGTACAATACACACACATTACACACATTACACACACCTCATACACACACACACACTCTCACACACCTCATACACACACACACTCACACACTCACACACCTCACACACCTCACACATACACCTCATACACACACACACACCTCACACAACTCATACACACACACTCACACACACCTCATACACACACACACACACACACCTCACACACACCTCATACACACCTCATACACACACACACTCACATTACACACACCTCATACACACACAGCTACAACAGCCTGGCGGGTACAACACACACATTACACACACATTACACACACACCTCATACACACACACATTACACACACATTACACACACACCTCATACACACACACCTCACACACACACAGCTACAACAGCCTGGCGGGTACAACACACACACATTACACACACATTCACATTACACACACCTCACATTACACACACATTACACACACATTACACACACTCTCACACACTCTCACACACACACCTCATACACACACAGCTACAACAGCCTGGCAGGTACAACACACACACATTACACACACACTCACATTACACACACACTCACATTACACACACATTACACACACACACACTCACACACCTCATACACACACCTCACACACACACACACTCAAACACCTCATACACACACCTCATACACACACTCACATTACACACACACACACATTACACACCTCATACACACACTCACATTACACACACACACATTACACACCTCATACACACACACACACATTACACACACACACTCTCACACACCTCATACACACACACCACACACACACACTCACACACACACCTCACACACCTCTCACACACACACCTCACACACACACACTCACACACACACACTCTCACACATACACACACATCACACACGCACACGCACACACGCACACACACCTCACACACACTCACAAACAAACACCTTATAATCTGATGCAACATGACATCACTCTGTAACCATGACATACAAAGTAATTACTGTGACATCACTCAGTAATGTGACATCAATTAATAACCTTGACATCATGCACTATGACATCACTCCATGACCGTGACATCACTCAGTAACCTTGACATCATGCACTATGGCATCACTCCATGACCGTGACATCACTCAGTAACCATGACATCATGTCATAAGCATCACGTCGTAACCATGGTGTAACTCAGTAACTATGACATCACACCAAAACTATGACATCACACCATAACAAAGACTTCACTCCAACTCTGAAGAAGTGTGCGTGTGTGCATGTGTGTGCGTGTGTGTGCGTGTGGGTGCGTGTGCGTGTGTGCGTGTGCGTGTGTGGGTGTGCGCGTGTGGGTGTGCGTGTGTGCGTGTGTGTGTGTGTGTGCGTGTGGGTGTGCGTGCGTGTGTGTGTGTGCAGCGTGTCTGTTACAGATGGAGCTGGTGAATTATGAGCGGGTGAAGGAGTACTGTCTGAAGGTTCTCAGGAAGGAGGGAGAGAACTTTAAAGCGCTGTACCGCTCGGGCGTGGCCTATTATCACCTGGGAGACTATAACTCCGCCCTACACTACCTGCAGGAGTCCCACAAACAGGAACCCACAGGTCACAACACACACACACACTCACTCACACTTACTCACACACTCACACACACACACAGTTACACACTCAAACATATGTGTCTCAGTCTTTATGTGATACTGTGTGTGTGTGTATGGGTGTTTGCGTGTGTGTGTGTGTGTGTGTATGCAAAACAGATACCAATGTGATCCGCTACATCCAGCTGACTGAGATGAAGCTCCGCCGAATCGCTCAGCGAGAGAAGAAGGATCCTGTGTAGTTCACTCGTCTGTCTCACCACCGCTGTTTACACACACACACACACACACACACATACTGCTGCTGACACACACACATACACACACACACACACACACTTCTGCTTTTTACACACACACACGCACACACACTGTGTGATCTTTATAACATTAATGTGAACATCACTGATCACAGCTTCGACTGTCTGCATGAAACGTCTGTGTGCAACTCACCACTCCTGTAGTGCACACTAGTCCACGGTCCATCCCAGAGAGACAGACAGAAAGAGAGACAAACAGATAGAGAGACAGAGAGACAGAAAGCTAGACAGAGACAGACAGATAGAGAGACAGACAGTTAGACAGAGAGAGAGAGAGAAAGAGAGAAACAGATAGACAGAAAGATAGACAGATAAAGAAACAGACAGATAGAGAGACAGACAGATAGAGAGACAGACAGTTAGACAGAGAGATAGACAGATAAAGAAACAGACAGATAGAGAGACAGACAGATAGAGAGACAGACAGTTAGACAGAGAGATAGACAGATAAAGAAACAGACAGATAAAGAAACAGACAGATAGAGAGACAGACAGATAGACAGATAGAGAGACAGACAGATAGACAGAGAGATAGACAGATAAAGAAACAGACAGATAAAGAAACAGACAGATAGAGAGACAGACAGATAGACAGATAGAGAGACAGACAGATAGACAGATAGAGAGACAGACAGTTAGACAGAGAGATAGACAGATAAAGAAACAGACAGATAGAGAGACAGACAGATAGACAGATAGAGAGACAGACAGATAGACATATGATGTGAGACAGAAATGAGAAAACCGTCTCACTGTGCTGAATCACCTGCATGACGCTTCGCTCTGTTTTCTTCACCGAAAATAAAACAAACAAAAACTCAAGATGATGGTGACGATGATGATGAAGATAGTGATGAAGAGGAAGATGATGTCATTTCCTGAAAACATCACACTGTGTCATATTCAGTGTAATAAAGTTTGTGTATTTACTGTGTGTTCTTTCAGTGTGTGTTACTGATCTCTAGCGTGTGAAGTGTAGTTTGTGTGACTGCAGGTCGAGTGTCAGGTCTGTTTTTATTCGCTGGTTAATTCTCTCAGTAATCTAATAAACCTGCTAACGTTAGCAATGTAGCTACGCTAATCTGTCAGAAATGTAATAAACCTGCTAACGTTAGCAATGTAGCTACGCTAATCTGTCAGAAATGTAATAAACCTGCTAACGTTAGCAATGTAGCTACGCTAATCTGTCACAATTTCTTTACACGCAGTCTGTAACGCCAGAGTTCAAAACATTTATATAATAATAATAATAATAATAATAATCACAAGATCTTTTTCTTTTTAAATAAGTTCCTTTATTTTTCTGCTGACAAAAAGAATTGAAAAGAAATAAATAATCTGACAATAAACGAATGTAAATGAAATTAAATTACACGTCATGCACAATTCCCTGAAAATAAAAATAAATCACTGTGTGAAGCGTAAACAAACAGAATCATCAAGAACACCGTGTTACACCACCGTGTGTGTATGTGTGCGTGTGTGTGTGTGAGAGAGAGAGTGTGTGTGTGTGTGTGAGAGAGAGAGAGAGAGAGTGTGTGTGTGTGAGAGAGAGAGAGTGTGTGTGTGTGAGAGAGTGTGTTTGTGTGTGTGCTGAAAGAACACTGGATTTCTCACTGTTACACAATGACATGATACTCAGTGTACAGGTGTGTGTGTGTGTGTGTGTGTGTGTGTGAGAGAGAGAGAGAGAGAGTGTGTGTGTGCGCATGTGTGTGTTAGCACTAAGCTAACTGATATTTCCCAGAATTCTCAGCCCTGTGCTCGGATTGATTTCCGTCTCAGCTGAATTTAAAAAAAAATCTAAAAAATAAATTGTTGTAAATAATAAAATGTAAAATATCACAAATTGGTGTTAACAGTCCAATAAAGGATGCTAATGCTAATGCTAATAAAGAATATGTTTTATGATTTTGATCTCACAATACAAATATATTTATCTTTATTTATTTATATTTTCATACCGCCCCAGAAGATGTTTATTTCATCACCAGTCCAACGCCGCTCGAGGCCGGCTGTGTCCCAAATCACAACCCGTAGCCACGAGGCTAATCGGACTCTTACACGCGTCACTCTGCTATTTTTGTGCAGTTTTTCTTTAAATTTTCTCAACTTTGCAATTCGGGACACAGCCATCACATCGGGATGTTAGCATGTTAGCGCTTTAACATGCTCAGAGCTTCGGACTCACCTGTGATATTATTTTATTAATCAGAGTGAATTAAAATTAAAATGTGTTTCTTTAACACACACACACACACACACACACACACACACTGTATGAGGAGGATCTGTGTGCAGACCACATCTTGTGTTAGCAGGGAAGTTTGCTCACACTAGTTAATATGATTTATAAATCCTTTCAGGTGCAATAACATTAGCTAGGTAGCTAGCATTAGCAGTGAAGATTATAAATGTTTATGAACATGACTTAAAATTCTCTCAGAAATCCTGTCAGGTTAGCGTGTGTAAGCTAGCTAGCGCTAAAAGGGCAGATTACGGAAATCTGTCAGTGTGGATTTTATATCATCTTTAAATCCTGTCAGGTTAGCTTATGCTAGCTATCTGGCTAGCTTTAACAGTGTTTATGATTTTTTATAAATATGACCTAAAAATCTGCTCAAAAATCCTGTCAAGTTAGCTCGTGTTAGCCAGTTAGCTAGCATTAGTAGTAAATGTTATGAACATTTAAAAGTGTGATTTAAAATCCTGTCAATGTAGCGCATGTTAGCTAACTAGCATTAGCAGTGAAGATTTGTTTATTTAATATAGAAATCCTGTCAGGTTAGCTAGCTCGCTAATAAATTCTGTGATAATATATGCGCATATATCAATCAGCTTCCTTTCGCCTACTTGAACACTTCCATATATGGACTTAAAGACCCGCCCACATGTCCATATATGGATTGTTTGATCTGCACACAGGCCTACAGTAATAAAAACACAAAATTACATCGAAAACTCCGTGAAATGTAAACAGCAAAAGATAAAGATATATTTTATATATTTCAGTGTATATATATATATATATATATATATTTGCCCCGCCCCCGCCCCGCCCCCGCCCCGCCCCCGCCCCGCCCCCAGAATAGCTGAATCCGAATATTAAAATCATTTACAGTGCGCAGAAAAACTCCAGAGTCAAAGGTCAAAGGTTAGGAGGAGAATATCAGACGCACAAACTGAACAATTGTATAAAAATATACAGCGACCATTTTTCTCTTCTCCGTGTGTGTGTGTGTGTGTGTGTGTGTGTGTGTGTGTGTGTAGATGAAGGACAGGCTGAAAGGTTGGGTTACTGCAACACACATTCGGTTTTACACTCACACTCACACACACACATGCAAAACACACACAAACACACTCACTCACACACATGTGCATACACAGCTGTCTTTGAATGTAAACAAATATTAAGAGTCATGTACAAGTGTTAGAAGCTCACACACACACACACATGCACACAAACACACACACACAAACACACACACACATATGCACACACTCGCACACACACACACAAACACACACACATACACACACACATGCACACACTCGCGCACACACAAACTTGTGCACACACACACACAAACACACACACATACACACACACAAACGCGCACACACACACTCGTGCACACGCACACAAACACACACACAAACACACACACAAACACACACGGCTCCTTCCTCTATTCTACTCTTTGGTTTTTGGCCCCGCCCCCCTCTGCCTCCCATTGGCTGGCTGTTTCTGGGTTTTAACGTGTCCCTGCTAAATAAGGAAATGTGACGTGATCTTTACGTCATTTCCGACATTTTGTTTGTTTTGACAACATGAACGTTAAACACGCTTTCTTGCAGGCCGCAGAGTCGCAGCTCGGAAAATAACACAGCAATCAGTTCCGCCATCATGCAATTGTGGAGGTCACATGACAATCAAACGGCAGTGTTTTCCCTCGTCTACGCTACGACGTGGAGCAGCGTGCTATGGCCTCAGCGTACTTTCGTGCGGAGACGGCGTGCGTACAGCTTCCATGAACAGCACGATGTAACCGTGGAGGCGTCGTTCGCTGTGTCGTGTGCAAGGCAGCTGACGAACGCGTGACACGCCCACGCCTGTGATTGGTCGTTACCGGTGAGACGTGCCCAAGCTGATCCAGTCGAGGATGGAGGAGCGGAAATCCTCTTCCTGTAGCCTATAAACCGTAACAGCGCCACCTGCAGGACCCGAGCTCTCGTCCGAAACCGCAGAGTGTGTGTGAGCTAGTACGCTCGTGACAATAATTTCATCTTTACACAACACTCACACACGTTTCATACACGCGTAACGTAACGACTGTTTCCGGTTGTAGTGTTACGGTGGATTAGCGCTCAGCTAGCTACAACTGTCACTTTCACACACAAGCACCGAGAAGGTTCCTGTTTTAGACAGGAATTTAGTAAAAACTGTGTTCATTTTAACCCAAACACATAAACATCACGACGCTGCAGAGCTTCTCAACTCCCTCTGTGTGTGTCACTCACTCAGTGTGTGTGTGTGTGTGTATGTGTGTGTGTGTGTGAGCAAAATGCACAACATATACAGAAAATATGGCAACATTATGTTTCTTATCGTACAGTGTGTAAATCCATCCAGGAAGTGATGCAAGCCAGTTGGACTAATTTTTCTGCGGTCCCTCTTTCCTCTCCTCCTCCAGTGTGATCTGTTTCTCATGTGTGTGCGTGTGTGTGTGTGTGTGTGTGTGTCTGTGTGTGCTGTAAGCTTGTGAGTTTTAGCGAAGTTAGCGAACACAAAAAAAGAAACGACATCATGAGTTCCACTCGATAACAGTGATCATATCCGATACATAAACTCTGATCCGATACGTAAATTTGAAAATAGTTCTCTCTCTCTTTTTGTACGTTATTTTTTTAATTGTTGTCTTTTTCTGTGTTTTTTTTCCCCAAAATACTTCATTAGAAAAAGAGTCCAGTTCCTCTGCAAGCGGCGAGAAAAAATAGAGACTCTGGAGAAGCTCAGACTCCTCACACTATCACTCTGTACGGAGAGAGAGGACGAGTCTGATCCATCCCTCTGTTTCCTCTCCTCTTCTCTCTCTCTGTATTTCTCTCTCAGACTCTAAGTTAAGACTCTGGTGTTTGATCTTTGGGTGGGAGAGAAAGAAATAAGAGAGAGAGGAAGAGAGAGAGGGAGGGAGACAGAGAGAGAGGGAGAGAGAGAGAGAGAGGGAGGAGAAAACGCTCTGTTATTTTGTCCTATTTTTCTCTTGATCTGAAGCTCTCTCTCCCTCTTTCTCTCTCACTCGCTCCAGAAACATACTCAATGTTCAGACTCAAATGTTTCCTCTCCAGGCCTCTCTCTTTCTGTCTGTCTGTCTGTCTCTCTCTCTCTCTCTCTCTCTCTCTTGTCTCACTCTCTACTTTCAGAAGATCAGACTGTAATGACTCCTGTGTTACTTCAAGTGGGAGAGATAAAGGACATGTTCTGTTATACTCATCCCCCGCTCCCTCTCTCTCTCTCTCTCTCTCTCTCTCTCTCTCCCTGCCCCCCCATCTTTCCACTGTGTCTCTAGAAGCCCTGGATGTGGCAGTAGGCCTCAAGGCTGGACAGCAGGATGTAGAGGAACCACAGCATGATGAAGAACAGCGTAGTGATGACGCGATGGCGTCTCGGCCCGCCAAGCTCTCCGCCGATGTTGCCGCGGCGACGGTACATGAGGGCGAGCACGGCGAAGACGGAGAAGACGCTGAAGAGCGTGAGGGAGAAGGCGAGCGATCCGGCGTGCACCTCGAATACGCCGCCGTGAACACGCCAGTACACGGCCGCCACGGACCAGGCCACGCCCAGTCCCACAAACACATTCACCGCGTTACTGCCCGTCACATTCCCGATGGACGCGTCCGCATACACGTCCTGCACCGCCGCCACCTTACTCGCAAAGGTGTCTGAGACGGGAACGAGAGAGACAGACAGAGAGCGAGAGAGCGAGAGAGGCAGAAAGAGAGAGATAGAGAGAAGGAGAGAGAGACAAAGACAAACAGAATGAAAGACAGAAAGAGAAATTAGACAAAGGGCAAAATTAGAAACAATTAGAAAGAAACAAAGAGATAGAGAAGAGGGAAAAGATGGGAGAAAGAAGAGAGTGAGAGAGAGAGAGAGAGAGCAACAGATTTAGAAACAGAATTAAAAAGGTTGAGAAAAAGACAAAGAGGCAGAGAAAAATAATGGAAGGAAGAGACAGAAAGAAAGAAAGAAAGAAAGACTGAATGAAAATACTGTAACTGGTTAAATTTAATATTCAATAAAATGGCACATAGCTACTGAAATGCTAACATTAGCTTTGATATACAGCAGATGGCTAATGGAGCTAATCTGTTTATATGATGTGAAGGAGTGAAAAGGCTAGTGGTGATGTAACATGAGCCGGTTTGTGATTGGCTGATCAAATTTATCTTGTTAACACTGATCGCTCAGTTAAAATCAGGACGTCAGGACGTGCTAGATGTTTGTCCTGCTCTCCCACAGAGGTGTTACAGGTACAGATGTGTAGTCGTTTTAGCCCCTCCCCCTTCCTATACACACCTGGGATGGAGGTGCCGAGGGCGACGAAGACGACGGCGGTGACCGAGTCCTTGAGGCCGATGGTGCAGCCAAAGTGTGAGGCGAGATCTCCGATGATGGCCGTGAGGAAGCCGATGATGATGATGGAGGTGAAGAAGCACGCCCAGCCATTCCAGTACTCAGTGGGCGGGACACACGCAAACAGAACCTTCCAGAACACGGTTAGGAAGTGCATGACGTAATCAAAACACGATGGGAGACGCTCCTCCCCAGCATCATCATCATCCTCATCACCTGACACAGAGAGAGAGAGAGAGAGAGAGAGAGTGTGTGTGTGTGTGTGTGTGAGAGAGAGAGAGAGAGAG
>JAKMWG010000092.1:0-12488 GCA_022758105.1 Pangasianodon gigas
GAGAGTGAGACACACGGAGAGTGAGACAGTTGCAGTAGTTGTGCTTTATTACAGGAAGGTAAACAGAGTAAAGGCCGTTAGGAGAAGGAGCTCATGCATGACGGTGTGACTGATTACAGCGGAACAGAAACAGTGGAGCGTCAGTGAGGTAGAGGAGCTGAAACACAGAGAGAAGAATCCAATCAGAACTCAGAACACCAAAATAAACCTGTACATCAGCCAATCAGAGGAGCAGGAGGCGTGGCTCTGACTCTTTGTTAAAGCTCTGCCGCA
Organism: Pangasianodon gigas; assembly: GCA_022758105.1. Taxonomy (NCBI): domain Eukaryota; kingdom Metazoa; phylum Chordata; class Actinopteri; order Siluriformes; family Pangasiidae; genus Pangasianodon; species Pangasianodon gigas. The sequence goes on from JAKMWG010000092.1 coordinate 274, forward strand.
ACCGCTAGAACACACACTCTGTTCTGGTGGAGCGTTCATACAGTGTGTATTCTCAGTGTGTGTGTGTTACATAATGCACTGTGAGCTGTGTGTGTGTCTCTGTGTCAGGATTTAGTGCTAATCTCAGACGCTAACTGCTAATTAGCCCATTAGCTAGCTACATTAGCACACAGCTCTTCCTATCCACTGCTAGCGTTTGGGACGCAGCCACTGATTAGGAAGTGAGGTCAGATATCAGTACTTCCTCAATGTGATGCTTTTTATTGTTATTCAGCAGTCGTAGGGGCTTATAAACACACGATTATTCTCTCTGTAGTCAGAGTTTCATTCATCACTGATATACTGAACAGTAAATACAGCTAGGGATAAAACAATTTCACTTTCACTCTCAAAATTAGCATGTCCTTTTACAGTTAGCATGTCGTCTCTAAGCGTCTCTGTGCTGTAAAGCTTTTCATAATCTCAGACCACACACCACACACACTGTGTATCAAATCACAATTTCCAAAAAACAAAACAATTTTTTTCAAAAAACCAAGATAGTACTTACTGCAAAAGTGCAGTGGGTGGAGCTGGACCTGACCCGACTCCGCCTATAACCCCACCCCCTAACTCTAATCCACGAGACGATCTGCAGCATGGAACAACACACTTATCCAGCCTGAAAGCCGTCTCCAGCCCTGGACTTTTATTGTGACTCCACCCAGCTAGGAGGAGCCGACTCAGGTCTGACTCCGCCCCCTAGTTCCGCAGCAAGCGGTACTTCAAAAAACCTTGTAAAGTAAATAAGCAGCGTTCACAAGCATTAAATCTGCTGTAGAAACATCTGAGCTTCATATCAACGACAGAACATCATCATGACTTCATCTCCACTGTAGAAAAACACCACTGAGCAGAAACACGGCGAGAACGCACAGTCGGGTCGGAAAAAGGTCTGAGTGCACCACCGAGAGGCGTTCTGATTGGACAATCAGTATCACACTGGCATCGGTCTGAAACGCTCAGTAACAATCTGATTCGCTGACGTACTTTTTACACCAAGCAGAGAAATGATGTCATGAAAATTGGCATGCAAAAAAGCCTGACTCATTGTTTGGTTTTGGATTTTTTATAGCCACGCCCTCAAGGGCTCTTGACTCCGCCCCCAATGCCAAACCTGCCAGACTGGGACAAGTGTCTGAATCACTGGCCTGAATCACGGTGATAGAGCGGGTAAAGCAGTGCTTCTGGGTCTGCCTGGTTTCCATGGGCGGGGCTAGGAGGTGGAGTTACACCGTAAACTGATTCAGTGATAAAGTTCAATTGATAAAGTTCTCATTTTATCTCACAACTCTGAGATTTGAGCCTTGTTTATCACATTGTATGTGAACAAATGTAATCGTAAATGGTTTCGAAATGGCTTTACACAAGAAACGTGGTGTTGAAAATCCAGCTAGATTTTATATACAGATTACGCTGTCAAGTTTAAAAAGTTACACACCAATTTAATGAACATTTCATGAAACTCACTTCATGTTAGTGACCTGAAAGAAAGTGATTCCGAAACAAATTTAAAAATTAATACAAAAAAGACGAGTCATCCGATTAGGACAAAAGTACTGACACCCTATAAAAGGAAGAAGTGTTAGCGTGTGTCTGTGTTAGCTGAGGCGCTGCAGTGGCTGAGCTGCGTTAATGGAATATTTAGCACATGCTGCGCTTAAGAGGCGCTCTTTCACCGTTTAGTCACCTTTTTTTCGTTTTGTCATTGTGTGGGCGTGGTAAATCAGCTGTGTTGTAAACGTGCTCGGTAATTTACGGCTGGTTGTCGTTTATCAACATACACACATGCGTACGAATACAGTCAGCGAATCTTTTGTAAATCTGGTGGGAATATTTAGTTTGGTTTGGCCACGAAAACATTTATACACGACTTTACTAAAATATTGATAAATCTGTTTATCAATGTAGCCCTCGTTTTAATAACATAATTCCAAAATCGTGCGTTCTGATTGGCTGAAATCAGTAGAAACAACAATATCTATCACACAGATTATAACGGTTCTCAGTAGCGCACTCAGACATGTGGCCCGAACTGAGTAAAGTGAAATCGGGTCCTCAGATGATCAGAATAAAGTGGAGCTGAGCTCTGCTGAGGCCCTCCTCATAAAGTAAATGTTTTGTTCAATGTTAAATAATGTTTCCAGTGTATTTGAGGAACCCGGGTCCTCACAGGGTCCTCAGTTGAGCAGAGTGCCATAGAGCTGCGCTTTCGTTAGGCTGTCCTTCCTCGTCAGGCCCAGAGTGGTGAACGTTTGGTACTGTGATGCTGCCTGAGTCGGAGGAGAACTCGTTTCCTGAGGAGAGGCGCTGATCCGGTCCGGCTGAAACGCCTGCAGCTCAGCACCAATTTCCATGGATCCAATTTCCAGTGACTCATTGGAGCTGTTGGGACTCACGTCCACCTCCTCGTCCTCATATTCTTGCTCGAGTCCAGCCACCTGCTGCTCCACCTCCTGGTTCTCGTCCTCTGTGCTGTACAAGTGCGTATTCCGGAGATCGGCACTGGAGAACGGATCCAGCAGGGTGGCGCCGTGGTGCCGATAGGCGTCGCTTCCCTCCTGGAAGCTGCTGTAGAGGGGGCCAAGCCGGATCTTGGCGGGTCGGACCGAGAAGTGCTGCTCGGAGAAGCTGTAAGGTGAAGCGCGTCCGGCGCTGCAGAACGAGTGAGCGCTGACGTCCTCTACACTCAACCGCCTCCATCGGCCAATCAGCACCTCTTGTTCCTCCTCTGGCTCCTCCTCCTCTTCTGGCACCAGCACACTGCCACGCCGACTGTCACCATAGTTGACGCTGGGCGAGGTGGACGGTGGGAGGGGCTCGTACGGCTCACTGTAGCACGACATCGCGCCACTGTAGAGAGGAGAGCCGCCATTTTGGTAACCGTGAGACGCACTGAAGGCGCTCGGACTTTCTCTTTCCCAGGAATCGTCACTTTTGTGCTCATACTCAACACCGTCTCGCCACTCCATGTAGATCCCATGGTGTTGAGGCGAGGAGGTGGTGCTGTAAGGAGGCTCAGCTCCTTTTTCTTCAGACCCGCCCCCACTGAAACTGGAGTAGGAGCTGGAGGCTCCACCCACAGAGGTGTTAAAATGAGGGAAGCGGTGCAGGTCGACACTGGGCCTGCGCTCGCGACGCCGCTCGTCTGGGCAGTACAACGCCGTGTCACTGCTGTACACGTCACACTTAGCCAAGGTCCTCAAACCCAGACCCAGACGCTCGTCTCCGCTCACAGGTGTGCCAATCAGGAAGCCCGGGTGCTCGTGAGGCTCGTGGAGCTCGTGACGTGTTGGACTCGGGGAACGCGACGCTTCCTCCGGTTTCTCCAAAACGTTCCCCATGACAGAGGAGGGAATAGGGTCGGAATACGGCGAGCGACAGATCGGTGAGGAATCCTCAATGTGCAGACTCAGACGCTCCAGAAAATCTGCTGGTAACTGAGAGAGAAGAAAACAACATTAAATTGGTTTAGGTTTAAATGATCTCTTAATGATACCGTTGTTTTCATCAAATAAATAATAACGCTGTGGAGAAAAAAAAACAGATCATGGTCCCTCCTGAGGCATTGATCCATTATTACACCGCTCACCAGCGTTCATCTGTTTCCATGGCAACAGCAGCAGAGTAAACCATGTGTAATTAGCTAGCGGGACGTTTCAGGCTAATTACAGTGTTCGATAATAAGCACTGAAGTCTGAAGTGTGTGTTTTTCAGCAGAGGGAGAATAAAAGAGAAGGTTTTGTATGATCGGGACCATGCTGAGGAATATAGAGGAACATGGAGGAACATGTTTTTGATAATAAAAACCGCATAAATCTGTCTATCTGCCTGCGACTGCGTCCTAAACCGACGCATCACTGCCCTAAACAGCGCAATAAACGTGTCACACTGCTTTATTGTGCTATTTAGCATAGCGGGTAGCAGTGCGTCGGTTTGGGACGCAGCCGCAGGCAACCCTGTGTGTGTGTGTGTGTATGTGTGTGTGTGTGTGAATATATATATATATATATATATATATATATATATATATATATATATATATATATATATATGTGTGTGTGTGTGTGTGTGTGTGTGTGCATATATATACAGTATATATATATATATATATATATATATGTGTGTGTGTGTGTGTGTGTGTGTGTGAGATAATAAACCCACCTCAGAGAGCTGAGCTCTGTACTGAGACTGATTACACTGCAGGAGCTGAGCTGCCAGGTTGCAGTCTTTCCTGTATAAATCCTACACACAACACACAGGAAATTACACAATCTCACACACAAACTTACACACACACTCTGCAGCTGGGATATCATCCAGAAACCCAGAAAAAATACACAACAGATAACACACACACGTAAGTGTCCCTTTGTAGCATGTTAAACAGTGTGTTCTACTGAATAGCAGTTAACTGATGGTCTGGTTATTAAGTCTTATAAATATCAAATAGTAGCAGTGGTATTAATTATTATCATCATCATCATCATCATCATTATTATTAGTAGTAGTAGCATTGGTATTTTTTATTATTATTAATTGTAATAGTAGTCAGTGAGATTAATGTCACGTGATGTTGAACTGAATGACTCAGTAAATCTCGCTAGTTTGAATAATAATGGAACTACAACATCTCTGAAAAGTTTGAAAGTTCATTTCGTCAATGGGAAACAGCGAGGATCGTCAGCGAGTGTAACGTCATGCCATAAGAAGCTAGTTTACCTAGCTAACCCAGCTAACCTGTTCCCACTGACCTCACTGACCACGATCAACACACAGGTAAGCAAACGCGGGTTAAACATCTTCACATTAATGATAGTCATTATTTGGAGGCATCACATTGGGTTTCTTCAGTTAGTTCTTAGCTATCGTTAGCTAATAATATTGCATTCATTATGCTAGTTATGCTAGTTAACGCTAGTATGGCTTTTTTATAACATGCTAGAAAGCAAATAAATGTTTTAGCTCATCACACATGAATTTAGAGTAATGTTCTTTTCAAAATGTAAAATAATGATTGTAATGATCAGACCCCCCAAACACGCACACACACACACACACACACACACACACAGAGTAGCCGATAGTGTTGACTGACTTTGTCACAGGGTTGATTTTATACACACACACACACACACACACTGCAGGTTCAATAAGAGACAGGTTTCAAACCTGCGTTAATTTAATATTTACTGACTGCTGGATCTATATCATGAACACGTCACCAACCAAGTCACATTATTCTCAAATTTATCAGAAAAAAAAATATTCAAAAAGGTGCAAAGAAATTAAACATGGATATTTCTGCAGTTCAGTACTCGGTGCAGCAGACACAGCTCGGACGCAGATAATCTCCTGATAAACAGCCCTGAAATTCACCCACATGCTGCAGTTTTCATTACAACTAGCTCTATTCATGCAGTAATATATTGGTGATGTACAAATCTCCTATTAGATTTATTTCAACACTCGCCTTCTTCTCACTCAGACATCATCACATTAGTCTTTTACATTTTTAAATTCTCTCTTGGTTTTATGTTACAGCGTATTACACTAGGATACAGTTAGTGTGTTAGTGTAGCGTAGGATTACACTACACTAACACAAAAAACCCACCATGTCTGTTTTCAGTCCACATTTTCTATCTACGACTGTTTTTGCGTTTAAAGGCAGTAGTTTACACTCTACTGAAAAACTCCGCCTCGGAAGCTTTACTCAAGAAAATTCTGGAAACCTCAGAGGTGTGAACGACACGCTGGCATTTTTAATAATCTGGATGTGGAGCTCAGAAAATCCACTGATGCAGCTGTGTAACCCGACTCTGAATACCAGCAACTTTCCCCACGTAAACACTGATGTAACTTAAGTGACCTTATGCATCACTGACTGAGCACTCTGATTGGATTGCTCATCAGTTGGGGTAAATATCGTGTGTGTGTGTGTGTGTGTTCGTTCTTACGTTGTCCTCTTTAAGCTTCTCGATGGTGATCTTTGCCTCCATCAGGTGTGTGTTAAGGACAATGATCTCATGACTGAGCGCTCGCTTCTCATCGTCATGATGCTGGGACTGAAACACACACACACACACACACACACACACACACACACGGTCATTATTAGGCCCTCTTCAAACACTGTAAAGTAAGGAATGATTTGTGTTTATGAATTTAGTACACGTTAAAGACAGACCAGATATAAAACACACACTGTGGTTTACACTGATAACTGGTTGATGAAACCTCTGTGTGTGTGTGTGTGTTTGCGTGTGTGTGTGTGCTCTTCACTTACAGTTCGGTGGATTTTGTCCTCCAGGTCCTGATTAATCCTCTGTAACGCTGAATAACTGCTCTGTATTCTGTAATAAAGCAAATCAGAAATCAGACACGAGCTTCGCTCCAATTCTGTGTCTCACACTTCCCCTTATCCACTTCCCCTTTATTAAGTGCCCTTGGGCCATCTTTAGAACAATTGTGTTACATTATCAGCTCAAGTGAAGTGTGTTAAAGGATCATTAGAGTCACAGCAGGAGCTTCATTGCTCTGTGTGTGTGTGTGTTGTACCTCCTCAGTTTATCAGTGAACTTGTCGAGTTCCTCTTGAGCTCTGCGCAGTTCGGTCTCGAGGTACTGCCGCGTGGAGTCAAACTCACTCTCCAGCAACTCCAACTTCTGAGTGGTGAAGGACAAACGCTTCCTCAGATCCTCCTTCTGCTCCTGTAGAGAGCTACACACACACACACACACACGCATACACACAAAACATAAATAAATAATCTGCACTGACAGTAAAATACATCAGACTCTAACTGTGTGAGTTAAGGTGGTAATATTCTCCTGCTTTAGATGCTGAAAGCCTTTTATGATCCAGCATTCCAGAAAACCTCCTGGTTGCGAATTAAAAAAAAAAATCCAGGTTTGAATACTAGAAATATTTCTGTCTGAAATTGCTCGAACACACCCTCCTGCCTTATCCTTTTACTTTATTTCTGGAGAACGCTAGAACACTTCCTGCTTCAGCATTCCTGGCCACTTTATAGAAAACTTCCTAGGTGAGAATTCTATAACTAGGTGAGAATTCTATAACTAGGTGAGAATTCTACAACTAGGTGAGAATTCTTATTACTTCTTTACATTTAGGGCATTTAGCAGACTTTATCTAGAGTGACGTACATTTATCTCATTTGTACCACTGAGCAGGTGAGGGTTATGAGTCCAGCCGTAGCGGCTCGTCAGTGCTGGGATGTGGACTCACAACCTTCTGATCAGCAGTCCAACATCTTGTTTACTCTAAACCCTGTCCTGGCTAAGCATGCTAGAACACCTCCTGCTTTAATAGTCTTGAACGCCTCCTGAACTGGAATTTTAGAACATTTGTTGCTTGAGCCGTCTAAAACAGTTCTAAGCATTTTGGAACACTTCCTGTTTCTCTTGTTTACTAGTTCGTCATGCTTTCTAGAAAATTCTAAAATTTAATAATAAATAAAGCATCTGCTGGTTGAGTGTTCTAACCAGATTCCTCCAGATTCCTGATCACTCCCTGATGAGCTTTGTAGAACATTTATTGTTCGAGCATTCTGAAGAATTCCTGGCTGAGAACTCGAGAACACAATCACCTCCTGGTTTATCTTTCTAGAACGAGATCCTTCTCTGTGTGTAAATGTGAGAGGTTTGAGCTGCACTGTGTTCCTGATGGACAGATGGAGAGTGAATGTGCATCAAGCTATACCAAACACACACACACACACACACACACACACACACAAACACTGGTTTCTCTTGCAGGCCCACGGTCTCTGTGAGATTCACACATTATTATGAGTGTAAGTCATTAGTGAATCAGTGATGTGTTTTCTAATCTCACAGGGCGGATACACACACACAGATATATATATATATATACACACGCACACACACACACACACACACACACCTCGCCTCGCAGCACAGACACTGTGTGAACATCCACTTTAATGTGTTTAGACTAACTTCCACTCCAAAGTGATGCTAAACTGCATTAGCTATGCTAAAAGATAAGTTTTTATTCCATCGGTGATTCTCCTCGTTATTCATCAGTCCATCATCCAGCACTGAGCGTGTGTCCATGCCGATACACACACACACGTTTAAAACACACACACACACCTTTCTCCATTTTTGGCTTTCAGTTCTCAGTGTTGTTGTGCTGTAGCGTGTATGTGAGAAACTGGACGTATTTGAGAACATCCTTGTCCTTTAATTGGCTGCTGATTGTCACATGATCACCGATAACACATCTGATATTAATATTACTAATAATAACAACAACAACAACAACAAAAGTATTAGTGGCTCGCTTCTTCTCTGTGTCACTCTCTCAGTGTCTCACTTCTTCTCTGTCTCACTCTCTCGGTGTGTGTCTCACGTCAGTTCTGTCGCACTCTCAGTGTCTCACCTTTTCTTCTGGTGCTTACAGCCGGCCCGTGAGCTCTTCAGGCCGGTTTTGCCGATGTAGATCTTCTTCATGGTGTGTGTGTGAACATCAGCTCTCATGTAGATGTGTACAGCAGATCCTGGTATTTATCTCTCTTCCTTTCTGTGGAGTGTGTTACAGAATCGCTGTGGGTTCTCTGTGACCACCCTGCAGACAGACAGACAGAGAGACAGACAGGCAGAGAGACAGACAGGCAGAGAGACAGACAGAGAGCGAGAGAGAGAACCATCAGTGTTCTGCTCACATTCATCTGATGTGCTTCATGTAGTGTAAAAGAGACAGAACTGAGAGGTGAGAGAAGCAGTAATAATACTGTACACACACACACACACACACACACACACACACACACACTGTCTCTGTTCTTCTGACTATCCAGATGGTGGGAGCTATGAATTTGTCTCACTGCAAATGTGTGAGTCATCACTGCCTGTAGACAGAGAGAGAGAAAGAGAGAGAGAGAGAGAGAGAGAGACAGACAGACGGAGAGAGAGACAGATTCCTCCTTCTCTCGTCTCTCGGTGTGGACAGATCATCTCCCAGGAAACCCCTTAACTACGGAAACCCAGAGAGTGTGACTCACACACACACACACACACACAGTTTTACCAAAGGAAGCAAATAACCTTCATAATGAAAAGAGATAGACAGTCAGACACACAGACAGACAGATAGACAGATAGACAGACAGACAGACAGACAGTAGTCAGATTTGCACTTCCTGTCTCATTATGAAGACGCCACACACCGTTATCTCAGATCCTTCACTGGGACTGCTCCTGTTCTACACTCACTGAACTACAGCTTTCTCAGATTATTGTTCAAATAAAAATCCATAAAATTAATGATAAAATTTATTCTCAGTAAAAGGTCAAATGTGTAAAATCCCCCAGTGTGTGGAGCGGGGTGCATTGTGTTTGAGGAGCCAGTGATTTGCATGTTAAGCATGTTCTTCCCTTATGCTCTGTGTGTTGTGTATTCCTGTGCCTTAAACCCCTGTGTGTGTCTCTAAGGTTCTGGAGAAAGTGGAATGACTCCTAAGAAAGATTGACTCCTGAGAAAGATCATGAGAGGATCCAGCAAGCATCCAGTGGGAGAAACAAAGATAAAGTGAAGTTGACAGGAAGCAGAGGATGGCCTTGAGGAAACTGGGTACTGAGTGGTACACCTGCCCAGTTCTCCACAATGGGGCAGACCAAGCACGAGTCTACTCGAGGCTTCAGCACAGAGGAACCTGTGTGTGCAGGAGACCAGGCATGGCTGTTCAACCTGCAGTGGCGTAAAGGACACTGCTTCAGGTTTCAGAGTGACTGGCCTTGTGTAGCAGTGAGCAGACTCTTAGGTCTCAATGGGACAGAGAACTGTAGTGGTGCACCAGACACCAGAATCGACTCAGTCCATATCACCGCGTATTGGCCTGTGAACCCACGAGGGACTCCGTACTGGGCCGGGAGACCAACGCCCCAGATGAACGTAGGGTGACTTGGCACATCCACTGTCTCACTTTAAGGACTTTGAGATGGACAGAAGTGAAAGTTGTTGTGTGTATGCCGGTGTATATGTGTAGGTACTTTTGGGTTGCTGGGTTAGATGACCCTTAAGGGGCAACTGTATGGTGCCGGGTACTCCCTGTTGGTTCCTGAAGCCAGTGATTTGCATACTGGGTGTGTTCCATGATGCCACATTGTTATTTACACCATGCATTCATAACACCCTCACCTCATTATGATATGGTTCTTACAGGGGTGGGGCCAGTGGGTGGAGTCCCAAAGATTTGTCCCAAAGATATGGACATGTTCATTATGAGCGTAAGGCGCCCTTGAGGACTCTGTCCATGTTCCAGTGTTGGTGGGTTCAGTAGGTGATGTTTATCTCCTGCATTATCTTCTGTGATACACATTGTGTGAGTGTTGCTGAAGCTAACTGCTTTAGCAATATGGTGTAAAATTAAGTGATCGAAATACAGCTGAAACATTAATGAGTGACAGAATGAGGACACAAAGACAGATGATCCTGCACGACTGAAGAGTGAGACGAGAAATGTGATTAATCAGAGACACGGTTTATCTGGAGGAGGGAATATTTTATGGATAAAATGATGAATGAAGTTAAAGTTTCTCTGTAAGCGTGGCAGATGAGCACTAGGTCAGATTATCCTTCACACCGTGAGCACGTTTTCTTTACAGCAGAGCATGAAATTAACACAAACACTGACTTTATTTTATTAATTCAACAAATCAAAAATTAAAAGTCTGATTAAAATCTCTTATTTCTCATGCACACATTACGAATTCATCACCTCGATTTAGTGTCTCATGGCTTCATTAACTTGCTGATGGAGCACAATATAAAAATCTAAAATGTAAAATAACAGGCTGCGCTGGATCAAGTGCTATTCTACGTGCTGCTGAATAATGAGTGTGGAAGCCATTTTGTTAAATTAAACCAGTGATTAATGTGAGAATTACAGCTAGCTCTATTCATGCAGTAATATATTGTAATATAACACTCACCATCTTCTCATTCATATATCATCATATTAGTCTTTTTATTCTTGTTAACCTCGGAGGTGTGAACGACACGCAGGTGATTTTAATAATCTGAATGTGAAGCTCAGAAAATCCACTTAAGCAGCTGCGTAACCCGACTCTGAATACCAGCAACTTTCCTCACGGAAATACTGATGTCATTAAGAAGCCGACTGAATATCACACAGTACACGACTAATCATGAGTTAATCTCTCAGTGTGTGTATATAGACAGACAGACAGACAGACAGATAGACAGATAGATAGATAGATAGTATACCGCCATGTTTAACAATGCTAACACACACACACACACACACACACACACTGAATGCCATAATGCACACAGAACGCTAACTCTAAGAAAATGCTAAAAACACACACTGCATGCTAACACACTGGAAATGAAGAGATACCAAAGGCTATTATTATTATTATTATTATTATTATTATTGTTGTTATTATTATTGTTGTTGTTGTTGTTGTTGTTTTAACAGTAAATGTAAACAGTAATTCTGATAATATGCTACAGAGATTTCCAGAAGTTTCATCATACAGAAGGCCCTGGAGGAGGTCAAGGCCCTGTTGGAGGTGCCGGTTGTGCGTCAGAAATTGGCTTAATGGTTGTAGCGGTACCACACACACACTCACACACACACACAGACACACACACTCACACAGACACATATACACACACACTCACACACACACTCACTCACACAGACACACACTCATTCACACACTCATTCACACACACACAGACACACACTCACACTCATACACACACTCACACACACACAGACACACACACACTCACACAGACACATATACACACACACTCACACACACACACACACTCACTCACACAGACACATATACACACACACACACACGCACACACACATAAAAAAAAATCCATCTTTGGGATGAAGTGATCTACCTTTTCAAAATCTGCAGATGGAGTGATAGAGGAAAATGTATGAAGCTTTAAATATATAAAGAAAGGATGATGGAGTAATGTCAGAAGGATGGAGGGATGATGGAGGGAAGCATAAATATAAGATGAAGGGATGGTGGAGTAATGTCAGAAGGATGGAGGGATGATGGAGGGATGATGGAGGGAAGCACAAATATAAGAAGAAGGGATGGTGGAGTAATAGCAGAAGGATGGAGGGATGAT
>JAKMWG010000093.1:5000-11912 GCA_022758105.1 Pangasianodon gigas
GTAACTCACGATCGCTTCCATGGATGTGCATAAAACCTGAAAGGCATCTACAGGAAGCGATTCTGAGGTCATAGGCAAAGTATGGGGCGGAGCTAAGGTCTATTAATTCTTGTAGCACCGTGAACGTGTGTGTGTGCGTGTGTGTGTGTGTGTGTGTGTTAATGTGGGTATGTCGTGACTGGTGCATCCGGGCTCTGGGTAATGATGGCTGTTGGTGATAATAATCAGACAAAACACCAACGAACACACACACACGCACGCACACACACACGCACACCACACACACACACGCACACCTCTGTTAACGCTCCTCAGTCCTCTGTCTCTCATTGTGTTCAGTGCCTTCAGTGTTCAGTGTCATCACCTGTAACTGCAACTTTATTCACCATCACTCACTCGTTTAACAACAGATATTGTTTACTCAATAACACAGCTAGCTAGTTACAGCTAACTAGTGGGTTTATTTTATTGGTTTGTGAGTTAGTCACATCAGCTAGTTACTACATGTGGAAATATCGAAGTGCCACAATATAATTCTAAATATAAATTATATATATTTTTAATTTAAAAGCACAACATTCAGATTTTTATCCATCATAAAACACTAGGCTTTATATATTTCTATTATTTTATATTAAATTAATATTTGATTAATAATATAACAGGCTACATCTTTCGTTATATTACATGAACAACAAGGAAAAGAAAACCATAAAACACACCACAATACACCACCAATAAACACACACACACACAGAGACACACACAGAGAGAGAGAGAGACACACACACACACACAGACACACACAGACACACAGAAGACATAGCTGGTGGTTAGTTTTAATTAAAAGTGTGTGTCATTTTGTGCATCAGTACAGAATCAGGCTACATTAAACCATGTCGCCTGGATAAAACTAAATATTTAAATCTAATATAAACTATCTAAGTTAGATAATTAACAGACATGACTAAAAACCTAATTACAGCTTTAATATCCTTGCTAACACAAACACAAAGTCAGGTGTTCGTGTCATTATGGGGACATTCCGGTCCTCACAAAGCTGCATATCTGCATATGCACAAAACATAGTGATGTCATCAGTGTGAGACATTATGATTGTTATTCAGTTGTAATGTTGCCTGATTTTACAGTTTATAGTCTGAGCTGAAACTCTCTCTCTCTCTCTCTCTCACACACACACACACACACACTCACGCACACAGATTGAGAGCTGGCTGTGTTCCTGGTCATTCCTGGGCGGCTGTGAAGCGGAACAGTGAAATTACAGTTCAGTGTCCAAGACACACACACACACACACATACACACACACACACACACACCTCTAATCATCTGTCTCGTTAATTACAGAGGACAGACGACAGCACACACAAACTGAATGCTGTGTGTGTGTGTGTGTGTGTTGGTCTAGAGGAAATGGTGAGCGTGACGAGACATGAATTCCAGCAGAGCTCACACACTTTGGGCACATGACCTCCTTAACAAGGATCACATCGGCCCACACACACACACACACACACACACACACACACACACACACACGTACCCAGTTAATAGTGAAGGTCTCTCACACTGAACTGAACATTAGACCTGTGTATCTAGAGACAGTTAACTGAACTTTGTGCACGTGTGTGTGTGCGTGTGTGTGTGACACACTAGCACAATAAATAGACAAAACTTTAAGTTATTTTAAGTTGGGAGCAATGTTTAGTTCGAACATTTAATGATTACCAGACAGTCAGTACACACACACACACACACAAACACACACACACACTATTAAACTTCTGGGTTTAGCATTGTAGTCTTTGATATGTGATTACTTAACAAACACTATTTCATCAGTTTAAAAACTGAACAAAGTAAAAGATTTCTTGCTTTATTCGTCTTGTTCTACGGGTGTGCACTTTGCTCTGTGTGTGTGTGTGTGTGTGTGTGTGTGTGTGTGTGAGAGAGAGAGAGGCTGTCTTTGAGGAAAACACTAAAGACAAAAGACAGGACAAAAAGAATACTAATAAATGTGTGCATTTTTGTAGTGTTTGTGGACTGAACATCCCAATAATCATCCAAACCCTGACAGTGTGTGTGTGTGTGTGTGTGTGTGTGTGTGCGCCCAACTTGTAGAACATTATGTCCCAATAATCATAGGAATACCTGACTGTTTGTGTGTGTGTGTGTGTATTTTTAGAGTGTTGTGAGGACCAGCTGTCCCAGTAATGAAATGAATACTGCAGAATTGTACCTTCAGCGGCTTTATTTATAAAGACACGGTTTGTAAATGTTTATTTTTTTAATCTCTGTGTCTCTTTTGCAGAAGTTGTGATGAATACGAAGTCAGAAACATCTGATCTCAGATGGACCATTTACCCTGCAACTGATCCTGAGGTACACACACACACACTCACACACACACACACACACACCTGTTGGTGTGGGAGCTTTGTGAAAAGCAGTGTAGCTCCACAAGCCTGTCTGCATTAATTAAATAAAGCAATTAATTAAAAAGTCAAAAACATTTTCTGTCAGTACAGTCAGTCACTGCAAAAGTATTGGCACCCCACAACCCAAAAAAAGGCCCATATTTTAAACTATTTATTAAATATTTTAAATTTAACTGAAGACCATGTGACTATCTAATGAATTTTTTCAGTTTTTAATTCAAATAATTAATTCAAGTAATTTTAATTCAAAACGTAAATATGGAACTCAGTTTTGCTTTAAATATGATGCAGATTAATTAATTGACATCTTTGTAAAATATCTTAAGTAAAACATTAATTCACATTTCTCACTAAATTTATTAATAAAAAAAAAAGATTATTAAAAGTTTTTAAATTTTCTTTTATTTTTTTCTTTAATAATTTTAAATAATTTAATATTATTAAGATAAAAAATTGTCATTCCCTTTAAAGATCAGTTTGTTTGCTATAAGAATTAATTTGTTAAAAACAAAAGCTAAAAAAATACAATTAACAGGTTTATAATTATTTAATCATAAAGAGAAACATAAAGTGCCTATGTTTAAAACCTCTCTGTCTGTCTGTCTGTCTGTCTCTCTGTCTGTCTGTCTCTCTGTCTCTCTGTCTGTCTGTCTGTCTGTCTGTCTCTCTGTCTGTCTGTCTGTCTGTCTGTCTGTCTGTCTCTCTGTCTGTCTGTCTGTCTGTCTGTCTGTCTGTCTGTCTGTCTGTCTGTCTGTCTCTCTGTCTGTTTCTCTGTATCTCTGCCTGTATCTCTGCCTGTCTGTCTCTCAGTGGGAGGAGATGAGTGGTCTGGATGAAGAAGGGAACAGTGTGAGGACGTTTCAGATTTGTCCGTCAGACGGCGGCTCAACGTCTCATTGGCTGAGGACGCGTCTGATCCCAGTGGGCGGAGCCTCTCAGCTCTACGTGGAGATTCGTTTCACCATCATGGAGTGTGGCTCGCTGCGCGCACACTCACACACACACACCTGCAAGGAGACCTTCAACGTCTACTACTACCAGAGCGACGATGACTCAGGCACGCTCACACACCCTGCCTGGATGGAGAACCCATACACCAAGGTACACTGTATTACACACACACACACACACACATACATACACACACACACAATGTAATGATGGATAGTGAATGATTGTGTAATGTCGTATCCGTGGTAACATAAGTAGATATTTATGATAATGTAACTCTGATCAGTATATTAATTCTGATACTTAATATAGTAATACTAATATTAACCTTATTATTAATTAAAATAATGTACTGTTTGATATTGTGGATTTTTGTGATTTTAAGGCTTTTGTGATTTTTTCGGTTTCAGGTGGACACGGTGGCGGCCGACTTCCTGTTGCGTCGTGGCGGTGAGAGGAAGTGGAACGTGAAGACACTACGTGTTGGTCCGATCACTAAAGCCGGGGTTTATTTAGCGTTCCAGGCTCAGGGCGTGTGCATGGCGCTGCTAGCCGTGCGTGTTTACTTTAAAAAATGCCCCTCCCTTGTTCGCAATTTCTCCGCCTTCCCTGAGACTCTTCCTCATTCGCTGGTGCAGCAGGCTGAGGGCGAGTGTGTGGAGAACTCCGCCCCCTCGGGTCCTGATGCCCGCCCACCCACCATGCTGTGTGGAGAGGACGGGCAGTGGGTGGAGCCTGCTTCAACTTCCTGTGCGTGTAAAGCTGGATACGAGCCCGTGGACACGGACCGCTGCCGAGGTGAGTGTGTGTGCGTGTGTGTACGTGTGTGTGCGTGTGTGCGCGCACGTGTGTGTGTGTGCGCATGTGTGTGTGCTGTGAAAAAAAGACAGAAAGAAAGAAAAATAAAGAAAGATTTCCAGTACCATTGGTCTTTCTTCTGTATTAATACACTGATGAAAATCGCTTACGGTAACTCCACTGTTCCTACACACACACACACACGCACACATGCACACATACACACAGTGTGTTTAGCGTTTGGCATGATGATGGAGTTGATTTAGTGTTTTAGGCTAAGAGCATTCCTCCAGTACACTGTATTACACACACACACACACACACACACACTTAAATACACACGCCACAATGATAAATATATTCATACTCACTGCTCGAGCCAGAAAGCCTGTTCTGAATTACAGTTATACACACAGCGAGACGGGGGAGAGAGAGAGTGAGACAGATACAGAGAGAGAGAGAGAGAGAGTGAGACAGAGAGAGAGAGAGAGAGAGAGAGAGAGACAGACAGAGAGACAGAGAGAGACAGCCTGAGAGATAGAGTGAGACAGAGAGAGAGAGACAGACAGATTGAGAGAGATTAGAGTGCGACAGAGAGAGACGGAGAGACAGATACAGAGACAGAGAGAAGCAGCTGTGTATGAGCGCACACACACACACACACATGGTTTGGATTAAGACATTTTCGGGTCGTCGCCCCTCAGACATGATAAATGCAACGCTGATTAAAATTTGCATATGTGGGCGTGGCTTAGCATGGAATGTGAAACTGATGGATTGTATTTAGCAGTAGTGGAGTTTCTGTACTGTGTGCGTGTGTGTGTGTGTGTACGTGTGTGTGTGTGTGCGTGTGTGTGTGTGTGTGCGCGTGTGTGTGTGTGTGTGTGCGTGTGTGTGCATGTGTGTACGTGTGAGATGGGTTTATAACTCGTGCACGTCTCTGTAGTGTGAAAAACATCGTTACACAGTCACATCATTAAAGTATTTTAGAAAAAATCATTAAAAGAAAGAAAAATACAAGGAGAAAGAAAGAAAGAAAGAAAGACAGTGTGGAAGAATAAAATAAATAAACACGAGGAAGAATGAAAGGATTAATAAACAATTAGCTAATAAATAGAAGAAAGAAATAATGAATAAATTAGGAAAATATATAAAGAAACACAATAATAAATAAATGTAAAATATATTTAAAAGAGTGGAAAGAAGTAAAGAATTCCAAAAATGAACAAATTAAAGCAAATATTAGGAATATTAAAAACGTGAGTAAGTAAAAGAATAAATTAAGAAGAAAGAAAGAAAAAAATGATGAAAGACAGAAGCTAGCTAGTGTCAGGAGACAGCGTTACGCTTTATTACATCATCGACTCATTTACATAAAACTGTTTTGTAGTTAAAATGTCAGTAAAGAGGAAATAACACTACAGAGTGAACTCATCCTATAGAAACCGGGGACAGTGTGTGTGTGTGTGTGTGTGTGTGTGTGTGTGTGTGTGTGTGTGTGTGTGGGGCGCAGTGTTCTCAAGTAACTGTGAAGTTTATGAGTCTGTAGAAGAACGCAGGATGCTTTCTGACAGGGTGTGGCTTTGGATTATGGGTAATGTGATTCTGCTTACACACACACACACTCACACACACACACACACACTCACACACTCACTCAGCAGCAGGTGGCTGCATGTGTTGTGCTAATTGCCAGGGTCTTTTGTATTTCTTTGTGTTGGCACTCTTATTGTCGTGTGTGTGTGTGTGTGAGACTCTTTTTAGAGGGACACAATGGATGGGTCACTTAGGGGCTTGAGAGCAGATTGTGCGTGTTTAACTTAATAGCCACCCCCTCACACACACACACACACACACACACACACACACACACTGTTAGTAAGTGGAGGTTAATGGTTTAACTGTGTAACTCCGTATGTTCCTAAACACACACCAGCTGCTCTTTCACATTAATCACAAGCTCGAATAAAATACATCAAAGGTTTTGTTTAAAAAAGTTTAAATGTTAAATAAATACATTAATATAATAATAACAGCAATAACTTTTAATATTGTGTGTAAAATTATTTGTAATTTACATATTAATAGTTGTCATCTTTATTGATTAGTTAATTGTGTGTGTTAGGTGTGTTTTTGGTGTGTGTTAGACGTGTGTTAAGCGTGTGTTAAGCGCGTGTTTGGTGTGTGTTAGGCGTGTGTTAAACGTGTTAGGTCTGTGTTAGGCGTGTGTTAGACGTGTGTTAAACGTGTTTTGGTGTGTGTTAGACGTGTGTTAGACATGTGTTTGGTGTGTGTTAGACGTGTGTTTGGTGTGTGTTAGATGGTGTTAGACGTGTGTTAGATGTGTGTTTGGTGTCTGTTAGACGTGTGTTAGATGTGTGTTTGGTGTGTGTTAGACGTGTGTTAGACGTGTGTTTGGTGTGTGTTAGACGTGTGTTAAACGTGTGTTTGGTGTGTGTTAGATGGTGTTAGACGTGTGTTAGATGTGTGTTTGGTGTGTGTTAGACGTGTGTTAAACGTGTTTTGGTGTGTGTTAGACGTGTGTTAGACATGTGTTTGGTGTGTGTTAGACGTGTGTTTGGTGTGTGTTAGACGTGTGTTTGGTGTGTGTTAGATGGTGTTAGACGTGTGTTAGATGTGTGTTTGGTGTCTGTTAGGCGTGTGTTAGACGTGTGTTAGATGTGTGTTTGGTGTGTGTTAGAC
>JAKMWG010000095.1:0-5000 GCA_022758105.1 Pangasianodon gigas
AACCCACACTCCCAAAACCCACACGCCCAAAACCCACACTCCTAAAACTGAGATCAGAGATTTTAGGCAGCTGTACATTTTCTGTTTATCTGTCTGTATTTTTTAAACATTTGTGAATTGTGTGAATCATATTTGCATCTGTTCCACACCTTCTGAGTCAGTGAATCAGAAGAATCAGTGAATCTTGACCGAGATCCTCTTTTGTGAATCAGTTGAGTCATTGAATCGTGTTCAAGCTCATTCAGCTATTGATGTGTTTGTTTTGGTGTGAAAAGTTGATATTGGCTTATAGTTAGACAGCTGACAGGGGTAGAGGTCAGGTTTTTTAATCTGGGGATTAATCAGCCAGTGCTAAGGGAAGAATTGATTATTTTTAGAAGAGGTTTAATTGTTTCTGGATTTATCTGTTTGAAGAAACATGTAGGTAAAGGATCTAGTATACAGGTTGATGATTTTGATGATGAAATTAGTGAAATTAGTTCAGTCTCTCGAAGGAGAGTAAAACATTCTATTTGTTGATCTGATATGATCGTCTACAGGGTTAGTTATAAAACTGTCTGGTTTTAAATTAATAGTCTGAATTTATTTTGCCTGATATTTTCAATTTTGTCATTAAAAAAATTCATGAAGTCATACATATTGATGGTGTGCGTGTTTCTGTTTCCCTTGCTTTCTTATTCCTAGTTAATTTTGCTACAGTATTAAATAA
This sequence comes from Pangasianodon gigas, assembly GCA_022758105.1. Taxonomy (NCBI): domain Eukaryota; kingdom Metazoa; phylum Chordata; class Actinopteri; order Siluriformes; family Pangasiidae; genus Pangasianodon; species Pangasianodon gigas. Next base: position 710 of record JAKMWG010000095.1, read on the forward strand.
GAATCTAGAATTATTTCTGTTATCTTCAATTAGGGTGGAGAGATACATTGATCTAGCAGCACTAAGAGCTTTCTTATAGCTCAAAAGGCTCTCCTTCCATGCTATTTGAAATACTACGAATTTAGTTTGACGCCATTTACGTTCTAGTTTTCGAGTGGTCTGTTTTAAAGTTCGTGTATGATCGCTATACCAGGGTGCTAGCTTTTTCTCCCTAATTATTTTTCTTTTAAGTGGAGCTACCTTATCTAGCATGTAGTGGAACATTGACTCTAAGCATTCAGTTGCCTGGTCAAGTTCTTCGGGATCAGATAGTGATCCAATCATGGTTAGTAACTCGTGGGAGATCACTGATAAAACTCTGTGCAGTAGCTGATGTGAAAGTATGTTTAAATAATTTAATAAACACAGACATACGAGCTCTTTACAAAATAACACCAAATAATATTATTAGCTAACTGAACAGATTCAAATGATACAATTTACTGAAAAGACTTAAAAATTTAATCTCTTTGAGGCACCACAGATCACTGAGTAGGTGTGGCTAAAGGGTCAGAGGACATGCCACTCCAGGACTCAGTTGACCAATAGACATTCAAGGTGTACACCGGCTTTTAAGTCCCGCCTACCCATGTGCCAAATCCCAGAAGCAAAAAACACATCAGAACAAACTGGTAAAGAGTACTAAAGCAAGCAGGTTAGTCTGGAGAAAATTACATTTAAATTTAAAGATGTTTGTCTGTATAGATCATGTGACTTCTGTAAACTGTGTGATGTCATTTCCTGCAGTCAGAGAAGATATATAGCTGTGAGAAAGTTTTAGACCCAGAAGCTGTTTCTTCTTATAAACTCTCCGTATAAACTTCTAGCAGTAAAATCACACTGATCATAAATCACACATTGAGATGAGAGCAGACGGAGCACAAACAGAGATCAGATGGAGAGCATACAGAGATCAGACAGAGATCAAACAGAGAGCATACTGAGATCAGACAGAGATCAGACGGCGAGCATACTGAGATCAGACGGAGTGTACCGGCACTCTGCAGCATTTGTTCTGCGCACGACATACAGTTGAATGAATGTGAAGCAGTTGTGTGAGCCAGTAGCCGCCGGCATCTGTGTGTGTATGTGTGTGTGTGTGTGTGTGTGTGTGTGTGGAGGGGAGAATCTGCAGTGGCCTGTCTGAACAGCGTGCATGTCATCACACTGACAGTGTAAATGACGGGTATCAAAGCGGCGCAGCTTGTAATGAAAAGAAATTGGCTTTATGGAAAACTGACGGGGAAAAAAACATGTCTTTGAAGGAGCGGCGAGTTTGTGAGCGTTAATCCGAAAGAACCCCGGCGTGACCTCCCGCCTCTTTATTCCACATCGAGCTGCATTCATGGTTGTGCTGATGTTTATGGAGCTTCACTCAACGACGCCGCGGGGATCATTACATCCTCACTTCACCTGTCACTCAGAGACGGGCGGGGTCACGGCTAGGTGTGCTCTACCACCCAGGTAGATTCAGGACGGGGCGTCAGTGTGTGTGTGTGTGTGTGTTTAGCAGGGATATTGAGTGAACCCTCAGTGTTTCACCCCGGCCTGACAATCATCCTGATGTCCTGATAATCATCTCTATGATACGATGTGATGATAAATAACACACACAATATCAGTGTTAGTGTGAAGGTGCCCAAACATCATCAGTGGGCTGCCTAGGCAGTGCTTACTGGTGTCACCATGGGCTGTGTCCCAAATCTAAACGATATACCAGTCTTTACTTATTGTGAACTGTTTAAGTGCAGTAGTGTGTGATTTGGGACACAGCCACACACACTGTTTGGCTATTCAGCTGGCTTGCTAAAGTAGAGTACATCAATGTGTGGTTAGAGTGGACTGACGCACTTTGATGATGTCATCACTATGCTGAGCTGAACAGTAGCTAAAGGAAGCCGCAGGTTTGGGATGGACGCGGGTGTGGCTGTGGTTCTCACAGTGCAGTGTGCATGGTGAGGGTTAATCCTGCTTCAAAGCTGAGTCTGAGAAATGCTTACACACACACACACACACACACAACACACACACACCACACACACATTGACAGGATGATCCAGCAGTGTATTGAGCAGTTTAAATCTTAAGCTAACAGCGGTGTTTTTCAGCAGCAGCGGAGTGATTCAGAGGATTTGTGGCATCTCAGACAGAATGAAGGCTATAATTTTACTCTCATTAACTCAGTGAGATTTGTGTGTCAGTAATCACCGCCGGCCAGACAAGACAACCTCGCTCGCTTTTGTTCCTGTACAGAGCAGTGTTGAGACAGTGAACACGCCCACCGCTGCATCCCCGAAGAACAGGAGATAATTACTGAATCATTTCACAACACGCAGTTTCAGTACGACTTCAAACACCACATGCACAAAACCAGGGTTTAAACAATGCACAGCTAGTATCCAGTTAATGCTGATCAGCATTCATATGTCATCAATCAGTCGACTCAACACCAAACGACTCAACACCAAATGACTCAACACCAAACGACTCAACATTTTCAGTGTTTAATTCAATTCAGTTTTATTGTCTGCTTTTAACAATGGACATTGTCACAAAGCAGCTTTACAGAAATATATAAATTCAGGATATAAATTGTAAATATGTGAATTTATCCCTAATGAGTGAGCCAGAGGTGACGGTGGTGAGGAAAAACTTCCTGAGACGATATGAGGAAGAAACCTTGAGAGGAAACAGACTCAAAAGGGAACCCATCCTCATCTGGGTGGCACCGGATAGTGCGATTATAAATCAAACGCCTCAAAATCAAACATATGAAATGACGCAATACTGAATGACTCCACCTAAATGACTCAACATTCAACGTCTCAATACCAGACTCAAGTCAATATTAAACAACTAAACAACTGACACTGAATATTTACATCAATGTTCAGAACCGCTGAACTCTAAACCTCTAAAACTGTGTGTGTGTGTGTGTGTGTATGTACGTTTGTGCCTATGTGTGTGTATGTGTTTGTGAGTGTGTGTGTACATGTTTGTGCATATGTGTGTGTGTGTGTGTGTATATACGTGTTTGTGCATGCGTGTGTGTGTACGTTTGTGCGTATGTGTGTATGTGTTTGTGAGTGTGTGTGTGTGTGTGTACATGTTTGTGTGTGCGTGCGTGTGTATGTGTGTGTGTGTGAGTGTGCGTATGTGTTTGTGTGTATGTGTGTGTATGTGTTTGTGAGTGTGTGTGTGTGTGTGTGTACATGTTTGTGCATGCGTGTGTGTGAGTGTGTGTGTGTGTGTTTGGCAGAGGTGGGATTTATGTAGAATCGAGGGATTTGACACAAACTGACAAAGATGTTTGGGCTTTTTACTGCGATTATCCTCCGCGCACACACACGCACACACACACACACGCACACACACACATTCTTGTTTGGAGATTAGTTGGGGATCTGTGTGAGAGATTTAAAGACAGCAACACAGTGGAACACAAAAACACACAAAACCATCATCATTCAGCTGTCAATCAATAAGTTTAATAATTTCTTATAATTTTATATTTATTCATTTTAACACACACACACACACATGCACACACAGGTTTTAGTGTGATAAATAGTTCTGCACTGATCTGAACTTTTTTGTCTCACTGTATGAGGAAGAAAACTGAAAATTTAGCTATTTATGTTTAACTTCTCCTGCTAGTTATATTTAATATTTTATTTCAGGACGTTATTAGCGAGTTATAAGTTTATGTGCTAACAATCAGCTAGTCACAGACTGTAATGGTAGCTAGTTCCCGAACAGAAGCCACATAAGTTCTACAATGAATTTGATGAACATTTTTTTTGTGTGTGTGCGTGTGTGTTTGTGTGTGTATGCGTGTTGTGTGAACAATAAGTGTGTCTTATCGATGTTAAGAAATCCAGAAGGAGAAGTGAGCGTCTTTTAAAGTCCACTTAAAACCCAGACCTGTGTGAGAAACGCCCTGAAGGTGGCAGACATGCCAAGACTGAAGAAATGAAGAACAAACGATCCATTAGGATTAGTATCTACTTTGTCTCACACACACACACACACACACTGAGTACTGAGTACTGAGTGTAACAGTAATGGTGTCTAGACTGAGTGACTGCTGCTACTAATCCGGCCGAGTCGAGCTGAATCAGGCTGAAACCCGATCAGACACTCGTTGTGTTTTTAAGGAGGATTGATCAGACAATATGCTCAGTCTGATCCTCACACACACACACACATACACACACACACACGCTCATTGTCCTCTGAGTTTTGAATGTGA
>JAKMWG010000096.1:0-7500 GCA_022758105.1 Pangasianodon gigas
TATCGTGGTGTTAATAATCCCGAAAAGTGGCTATTCAACTCGGAAAGCAGGCAAACGCAGTCATTTTTGGCTTCACATCGCCATCAGCAGTAGTAACGTTCAAGGAATCTCAGTAGGGCTGTGTCTCAAACCGCTGTTTAGTGCACTCTTTAGTGGATGACGTAGTGCGCAGAATCCGCTATCTCACACCCTACGTAGTGCACATGTACACAACATAGGAAGTGGTTTAGGATTCAGCCTGTAACAACAACAGCAACAACAACAATTTCGATTCCGCAAGTCATGTGCTAACTTTTATTTTGTAATTAGTAAAAATATTCACACAGAGATTATGTCTTTTTATTATTAGCAACACTTTAAGCCCGATAGTGAAATTTTATGCGATTAAAAAATGAATTCTACTACTCAATAACAGGCGTTTGACGGTTTATTTATAAGTTAGTGAAAACAAATAAATAAACAAATAGATAAATAAATAAATAAATTAGTAACATACATGTTTTTGTACTTTTATATAAAACTGACAATTCAGATATTTAAAAAGTTAATACGCAATAAGAATTCTTTTTCTACAAACGCAACACACGTCACTTCATCAAACGTCCGTGAGAAACAAGACGTTTTTTATTTAGTTCCTCCCGGAAGTGCAGTTCACTTAAATGTCTATTCCCGGTGTTTTGCAGTGTAAGTAAAACAAATTCTGCACTTGTTAATCCACAGGAATAAAACACAACTAAACTGTGATTATTTAACTATTTTATATTTTTTAAATAATTTTCTGTAGCAGGTGAAAATGAAATAAGAAAAGCCCCAATGCTTAGCTTTAACTAGCTTGTCAGTTTAGCTAGCATGTTGAAGGCGTGCTCTAGGGTTAGCTACTGAAACTAGCCAAACCTCTGCATTTCTGTCTGAATTAAATTGTGTTTTACGTGAAACACAGCCCTTTAAAGTTCTATAAAGCTCGTAGTAATATTATAAATATTATAAATATACATGTATAACCTAATTCTAAAAGCGCGTGCTCAACGGTGCGTCTATTTCTGTGCACGTACTAATTTATTTATTTATTTACTATTTAGTAGAGTAGTGTGTACTTGCAGAAGTGACACTGTGTCACTGAATTTCTACATTTTAAATTCTCATGTTTACCTCGAAATATTTCAGCCTAACAAATTTAAACATTAAAAAACGTTGCTTTCTTCTTTGTAATGTAATTCTGAAGTTTGCTAGAGGAAGAACTAATTAGTTGACTTCATTTAGCAGTTTCATTTTTAACTCTGTGTGTGTGTGTGTGTGTGTGTGTGTGTGTAAATCACCTGTAGCATGCTATTTTGCTGTACTATAAAGAGATAGAATGTTTAGCACACACTCTTTAGTACAGTAATGTTCACATTATCCAATTTCCATCTCACTCCTGAGATCCCAAATGCAGTGAATATCATTAAACTCATACACCTGAATTGAATGGATGATTAAAGAAAATGTTAAATCATTTTTTTAACAATGAAATAATTATTTTGTCCAGTCCTGGAGAAAAGAGAAGATGGCAGGAAATAATGTTTAAGTTGTATTATAAGAGGCATGGCGTTAAATAGAAATGCAAATAGAGTTTAACTTGGATTTGTTTTTTTTCTGGTGAAAAGAGAGAAGTGATGATTAAACTACACGTCTGTTTCTTGTGGGTCCGAGACCTTTACTGAGAATTAGGAGAATTTTTCTTGTAGAATTGCAGCGTCCTTGTTTACAGAGTTGTAATTAGAGTGAAATCTTACAGCAGAATCACATTGTTTTCTTTTCAGTATAGTCTGGTGTCGCTCTGCGCTCAGGTAAGGGGCGTGGCCTAAAATCTGGAGGCAGAGATTGGACATTAGAAGTGATTTGAATGCTTTAATGGGGAGTTCTTATTTCATTTTACTTTGTTTATGTACAAGTGGTGTTAGTAGAGGCTATAAACTAGTGTACTGGTATCTGTATGGGTCCGATATTGTGCTTGTTTACTTATAAAAATGGTTCTGATACCAACATACGGTACCAGGAGATACTACAGGACGTAATCCTAGTGTACATGACTAGCAGCAGACAACAACCGACATAAACAGAGCTAAATAACATGTTCTGTGATGTTCCTGATCTCAGTAAGGTACTCATTTGGGTATCAGGATTAGTATGGACAAGTACCAAAAACAAAACAAAACAAAACATGTACTCGTAAGTGGTATCTTCTAGGTCAGGAGTGTCCAATCTTATCTGGAAAGGGTCTGTGTGGGTGCAGGTTTTTATTCCAGCTAAGCAGAAGCCACACCTGAGTCTATTGAAAGCCAAGATCAGCTGATTAAACAGGTGGAATCAGGTGTGGCTCCTGCTGGATTGGAATGAAAACCTGCACCCACACTGGCCCTTTGTGGATAAGATTGGATAAGATCTGTTGTTTTGGGTCATTTGTTGCTGCTTGAGGTGTCATACTCCATTTTGGCCATGTGATGGCAGTATAACAGCACAGGTATAAGTGTGTGTGGGAGTGTGTGTGGAGTTCAGTGCCAGGATCCTCCCCTGGGGAACAGGCGAGAGAGAAACAGTCCAGACTTCAGCCTTAAAAAACATCTACAACCTCAAAGCATGTCATCCAGCCAGCTGGCAGCGAGCCCCGGCTTGGCCCGGCGTTCCCACAGGGAGGGAGTGTGTGTGTGTGTGTGTGTGTGTGTGTGTGTGTGAGAGAGAGAGAGATGTGTACATGTGGATGCTGGTGTATGTGTGTGTTTTTCTGCATTTTTACACCTCAGGCACTTTGCTCACACGTTACTCATCTCAATACCGTAAAACAAAATCTCCTCATGCTTGGTGTTGGTGTTACGTTTCTCCATCAATCTAACGTCCAAAAGCAGTGAAACGTGTGCACGTGTGCCGATGAAAACACATCCAGATTGACTGGTGAGATGATGAGGAGGAGGAGGAGGAGGAGCAGAAAAACCTGGTGTGAAATGTTTCCTGATTTGTCAGCGAGAACTTGCAAAATCTCTCAGTGTGAAAAAAAATGAAATATGAAAGTCATAAAAATGAAAAACCTCACTGGCGATGATTTGAAGGATATCAGGAGCAGATGCCAGAACAGAGCAGAACAGAACAGGGGGAGGAAAAGAAAAAAAAAAAAAAAGATTTGCACTTTGGGTTTTACAGTTTCGGATCATTTGTCAAATCGTGCTGAAACCTCAGCACCTGCGTGCGGATCATTTCTCCGACTCGGAGGAGACTTCTCATCCAAACTATCCGGCTGCGTCCCAAATCCAGCGCTTCACGATACTGCTGCAAGGAAGGATTATTTAGCTAATCGATCAGTTTAATTGCTCAATTAATCAGTGAATTAAAATATACTCCATGCCAAAAATGTTTAGCAAATTATTTTTAATCAGCTGATGCTACTACACCGCTCATAACGAGGTTTAATTAACGAACACGTCACTAACTACGATACAGTATTTCTGACGTCACACAATTCGTCACACTATGAGAATCTTATCCACTCATTTCTTGTATGTTGACACTTTTTTCACCATAAAGTCACAATATTCTGTACATTTTTACTGATTCACACTGTTTTTGCAAATATATCTCAATGTGAACAACGAACCAATGATGTCAGTCGTATCTGCATTGTGTTTTAAAGCTCTGATTTGTTCAATTCTGATGAATCAAATTCAAAATATCTGCTGTCTGTCTCTCAAACTCAAACGCTCTGATGCTAAATTCATTTTGTTTACACAAAGTGAATCATTTTCTTTGTCTAGAATCGACTCTGAGTCTTTGGAGTTGACTCGTTGTTGTTGTTGTTGTTGTTGTTTTTAAATACCTGGAATAAGTGAATCGACTCTTTTTGGCATCGACTCCCAGCAGCTTTGTTTCATTTTGTTCGATTCCAAAGAGTCAAATTCAATTCAGATTATCCACCATCTGTCTCTGTAGCTCAGACGCTCAAGGTGAATCATTTTCATTGTGTGGAATCGACTCGGAATCTTTGGGAATCTTTGGGAATCTTTGGAATTGACTCGTTGGGGTTTTTTAAATGCCTGAATTGACTGGAATCAAATTCTAGCTGCTTTGATGTGAACTGATTGCAAGTTTGATGATTCGATACACAGTTGAGGTCATAAGTTTACACACGCCTTGCAGAATCTGCAAAATGTTAATAATTAAAAAAAAAAAAGAGGGATCATAAAAACTGCATGTTGTTTTTATTTAGTTCTGCCCTGAATAAGCTATTTCACACAGCAGGTGTTTCCATCTAGTCCACAAGACACAATAATAACTGAATTTACACAAACGAACCAGTTCAGAAGTTTCCATACGCTCGATTCTTAATACTGTGTGTGTTTCCTGATGATCAGAGACTGTTTTTATGTTTTGTGATAGCTGTTCATGAGTCTCTTGTTTGTCCTGAGCAGTTAAACTGCACACTGTTCTTCAGAAAAATCCTCCAGCTCCTTCACCTTCTCTGCTTTTCCAGCATCTTCTGCGTATTTGACTCCTTTAAAACAGCAGCTATATGATGCTGAGATCCATCTTTTCACACTGAGGACAGCTGAGGGACTCGAACACGACTATTACAAAAGCTGCAAACATTCACTGATGCTCAAGAAGGAAACACGATACATTAAGAGCCAGGGGGGTGTAAACTTTTGAACAGGATGATCGGTGTAAATTGTTATTATTTTGTCTTCTGGGAAACATGTAAATATCTTACGTAGCTTCTGAAGGGCAGGACTAAATGAAAAAAATAAGATCTTTAAACAAAATATTAAATTAAAAAACAATGCAATATTTATGATCCGTTTTTATTTTTTATTATTATTTTTAATTATTAACATTTTGCAGATTCTTCAAGGCGTATGTAAACTTATGACCTCGACTGTATTAAAAAAAAAAAATATATATATATATATATATATATATATATATATATATATATATATATATACACATTAGATAAATAATTACAAGAAACAAAAGAAGAGAAAACAATAATGAATAAAATATACATTACTGGAATTAAGTAGATTTTAAGAACGTGTTGAATTAATGTAAAGATCATGTGTAAGTGTATATATTATAATTAGATATTTTCACACACTGAGTAATGAAATGTGTTTTTGTTTTTACAGGAAGTCGAGGCAGTGCTGAGAAACATGAATCAGACCTCGAGATCAGACGGTACGACGTCATCAATCATCACTTTTCAGTCATTAATCTTTCTCACCATCATTTTTAGCTCGTATTTCTTCATTTCCTGTGGTTTATGTTACTCTGTGTAGCGTGTGATTTGATATTAAACTGTTAAAAATAATATCTGTAGGATAAAGTGTTAATAAATTGTTTAAAATGTTCTTAAACACCCAAGAAACCATTTCTATTGCCAGAGATTTGCCACGAGTTATGAATATTCATGAGTATGCAAATGAGACACGCCCCCATGTCCACCTGCCATTAATAAACATCTTAATATCATTAACGTTAGCTAGCTTATTAGCTAACTGGCTGTGTAGTATAGCAAGAAGGAGTTTAATTATTTTATTAATAAATTTTTAAAACAGAGTTCCAAGTGGAACCCTTTTAGGAACCTTTTTCGTAAATATATTTTATAAAGGAACAGTTAAAATTTATACAATTGGCAAAATTTATTCGATCATCCGAGACGTTCTGCTTTAGTTTTGCACCAAAGCTACGAGGCTATTGCTAATGTTAATGCTAATGCTAATGCTAACAAGTCTGTGTTACTTGAAATCTTTACAGAGGCTTAAATTTGAAACATCAAATGACGATATGTTCTGCTCTGTAAAAAAAGAAAAAAAAAGTTTTAATTTTGTAAAAAAATGGTTCTTTAAAGGTTCTTCAAGGGGTTCAGTGGATAATTAAAGGTTCTGCTTGGAACCTCTTCTAATTAGGAACTAATCCGTTGCAGGAACTTTACAGGTTCTTCCAGAAAGACAACTGAGGAACCTTTGAGTGTATGAAGAACCTTTATAAAGGTTCCTAGTAGAACCATGAACCATCTAAAGAACCCTGGAGGAACCTTTTTTTTCACTGAGAGCATGCAGTTTCAGTTTTAGATGAAAATTATTTTGCTAAATTCAAATTATTTACAAATTCAATTCCGGAGTGACGGTAAATTATTCGTAATATATTTATATTATATTAAGCTCCGCCTCTCGCCTTTGAAGTGTGAAAGCTAGATTGTCGTGATAAGCTAAAAGTCCTGTGGAAGGTAATATAGTTGTTTGTTTGTTTGTTTGTTTGTTTGTTTGTTTGTGAGACTAATGTCGATTCAGGTTTGTGTGTGTAAAGAATGCTGAGAATATTAGGCAGATTATTCTCGTAGCTGCAGTGCAGAAATAAAAAACCGAACATGTGTTAGCGATTAGACTAAAGAGGAAAATTAAATAATTTTAAAAAGATGCTTATTTATTTATTTATTTATTTATTTATTTATTTAGATGTAAACCATTCCTTTAAGTGCGCATTCATCCCCTTTAACTCATAACTCTCACTGTTCCTGTTATGTTCAGGAACCACCCACATTCCACCGTCTGAGTCCTTTCATCCGGCTTTTCCGTGTGTGTGTGTGTGAGTGTGAGAGAGAGTGTGTGTGTGTGAGAGTGTGAGTGTGTGTGTGTGTGAGAGTGTGTGAAAGAATGGGGACAGGTTGAGGACAAAGACGAGAGATTGTCAGGTGTGTTTTGCTCGACTGTCACCCGGGCCGTGGAGAGTCATGGGAAACGACTGAGTGCTGTGTGAGTGTGTGTGAGTGTGTGTGTGTGTGTGTGTGTGTGAGTGAGTGAGTGTGTGTGTCAGAAAGGGGATTGTTAACAGGTTCATGTTTTGCTCGGAGCTCTGTGCAGAAACATGCAGCGGCGTTTTTGTCTCTCAGCTCTGTCCTGTCATGTACGCTGGAACACCGGCGCTGCGATTTATGTTGTTTGTGTAAAGTTTTCTGTAGGGACTCGCAGAACCGTGTGTGTGTGTGTGTGTGTGTGTGTGTGTGTGTGTGTGTGTGTGGGGGTTGGAATATTTAGTCACACGACCTCATCAGGTTACATAACTCGCTGTTTTTTTTTTTTTTTATGAGGACATTTCGAAAAACGTGACATGACCACAAACACGCGTGTGTAGAATGGAGTTCAGATATAAAGTTCAAGTGAAGTATGAAGTTTTTACTCTCAAACATTCCTTAATTGCAAAGATCAAAAATGTTAAAGAATACGCAAAATATGCAGAATATGCAAAATTCGCAATATGTGCAGAATATGCAATAATTTACAAGATGAACCGTAGTTTTATTTGATTGTGACGCATCCATGTTACGGGCGTGTGTAGAGAAAAGATCAGCGCAAACGGAGACGAATCTAGGAGGCGTGTCACTCTGTGATCACATGACTGCGACGACTGTCACTGATTGGCTGCATGAATCTACGTTCTGAGGCCGTGGTATTAACCTCCGTCTCGAGCGATCCG
>JAKMWG010000097.1:0-11069 GCA_022758105.1 Pangasianodon gigas
TGTTAGCTTGTTGAGTTGAACTTACCTTGAGCTTGAGCAGATGGAAGTGTGGAGGTAAAACCCTGTCAGAAAGATCTGAATGGAAAGATGATTAGTAGAGTCGGAGAGCTCAGCTCATCAATCAGCAAAACTGCAGCACGTCTTCTTCTAGTTCTGTGAATGTGGGACATCTAGACGCTCACAGCGCCACCTACTGGAGGTATTTACTCGCTTGTATTTTTATTATTATTTTTGTATTATATACTGAATATGTGGAATCACTAAACTAAACTTCATTGCCTGTGCAATGACAAAATCAGAATCTTATCTTATTAAAGTATTTTTTATAGAATAAACTAGCATTACTTTTTTTTGTTTAGTTTTATGGTAACCTTTAGCAATAATATTAGTATTAATATGTGTGTTTGCAGTGATAATTGAGTTTTGGTAATGACACAGAATATTACATTAAAAGGAATTTATATTTTATTGTAGGTAAAAGTCACTCATGGCATTAAAACACGAGCCTCATGTTCTGTCTAATTATTAATGTTTTCTATTTTCTTCTTTTTCTTTCTGTTTTCTTCTTATCATTTAAACACTTTAAATCTCTGGTCTGATGTCGTCTATACAGTGTGTATAAGAGCTCTTTCTCTGTTTTGATGATGTCACTGTGCAGGAGCATCACACACACTGTCTGATTAGATTAGATCAGACTGCCACTCTAGGGCCCTTAACTCTCAACTGTTCATGTGACTTTGGATAGAAGCATCTGACAAAATACCAAAAGTGAAAGTATTTTGGGAGAAATATCCATCATTACTCTAAAAGAACTGTAGAAACTAAGAGATTTAATCTTTTCATGAGCCATTTTATCAGGTGTCAAAGGGAGGTTTTATTTTTTTAAAAACAGATGGAAGAGTGTTAGGAATTTTTAATTATAAAAATTCCCACTTACAGGCAAGACATTAGAAGTGTATATAATCTAATCTCAAAAAACTGAAGACCAAAATATCCAACAGTGGTTAAATAACAAAGCCATAAAGGGAAGCCATGTGAAGTCCTTGGAACTGAAACATAAACACGCTGCAGTCTAACTTCCTGCTAGATTTAGAAGAGTGTTTTTATATCTTTTCCTGAATGATTTAAAAGATTCATTATATAGCAATTAATTAGCAGACATTTTGAGCAAAATATCAAAAATCCGTTTTATTTTTCCTTTAATGAAAAGTGTTATGATAATTGTTTAATTTCTTACTGTACCTGCTGCCATGATGGAGTTTTTATACACCACCGTGTTCCTAACAAATATTTGTATCTTACTTTTTAAATTAATAACTATTAACTGTACAATAAATATACAAATGTTTAGGTCATGGTTATTCAAAAGTATAATAGACAGATGGATAGATGTACTTTACTGATCCCTAAGGGGAAATTTGGGCATTAAATAACAATTATTCACCAACAATTTTGTCCATTCTTTCTTATAATTCCAACAATTTAAGAATAGATTTAATCTTGATGATGCCTTGCGTTAACAATCTATCCAACTTGGGCATGCATAAATAATAAAATACTGAAAACACCTGCTCCTTCCTTCAGTAACCGTGAAATGATTTGGAATAATAATTAAATAACACTAATTATTAAACATTATTCTTTTCATTGTGATTAAAAACCCAACTGCTCTCTAATTTTATTTAATACAAATCTTGTTATAGGTGTTTATTTTTACAACTACTGCATTACTGAGACAGTAAAAACATTTCAGATTTCCAAACATTACATCATTTTGCAACAAAAAAATAAATGTTTGTATATCAGTAAGGACAATAAACCACATCTATGGCAAAAAAAAAAACACAATGAAGGCTGTCAGGTGACCTGCGAAAACAGAAGCGCGTCAGAAACTCCAGAAGACGCTCAGAAGAACTTGGCAGCCGATATCCAAAGCATACCTGAGACTTCTAATGCATTTATAAAGACAAAGCGTTGTCACACAAAATATTGACTCTGTTTACTTTACCTTATAGCATTTTCTTTTTATGTAGATATATTTCAGTTTCGTTAGTTTTGAAGGCTTTACAGCATTTCTTTACAGGTGCCTAAGTCTTTTCCACAGTGCTATAATACTTAAAGTAGTTCAATAATCCTCTTTCACCCAAAATAATCATTTAGAATAGAGCTAATTAATCTCCACGCTTTCTGAAAGCGAGAACTGCTGCATATCTTCATTCTCAGCTGTGTGAATGCGCTGGTGTCGCTTAAAATTTCTCTGTGTCCTAAACCTCTTCCCGCACCGTGAACACTGATACGGTTTCTCTCCTGTGTGAATGCGCTGGTGCTGTTGGAGATTACTCTGATTCCTAAAACTCCTCCTGCACTGTGAGCAGTAATACGGCTTCTCTCCTGTGTGAATGCGCTGGTGTTCTCTGAGATTACTCTGGTTCCTAAAACTCTTCCCGCAGTGTGAACACGGATACGGCTTCTCTCCTGTGTGAATGCGCTGATGTCGCTGGAAATTATTATAACTAGTAAAACTCTTTCCGCATGCTGAACAGTAATAGGGCTTCTCTCCAGTGTGAATGTGTTGGTGTAGCTGGAGATCGGTTCCTTGTGTAAAACTCTTTCCACACTCTAAGCAGGGATACGGTTTATCTCCTGTGTGAATGCTCAGGTGTTTTTGTAGATTACCCCTTTGTGTAAAACTCTTCCCACAGTGTGAGCACTGATACGGCTTCTCTCCGGTGTGAATTCGCAGGTGTCGTATGAGATGGCCTCTCTCACTAAAGCTCTTCTCACACTCTGAACATGGATGCGGCTTCTCTCCTGTGTGAATGCGCTGGTGTCGCTGAAGACTACTCTGGCTCGTAAAAGTCTTCCCACACTGTGAGCAGTGATACGACTTCTCCCCTGTGTGAACAAGCTGGTGTTCTTTGAGAGTACTCTTTTGTCCTAAACTCTTCTCACACTCTGACCAACAATAAATTTCTTTTTGCGTTTGTCTATGAACGGCGTTATTGTGGGAAGAACCAGACGAGCTTTGGTGATTACTGGATTTCTCTGTGGATATCAGATTCTTATAGTCAATCTCGTCTGACTTCATCTTAGCAGGATCTCTTGATGTTCTTGCAGAGGTAAAGACAAGACACCCCTCAAATCTGGATCAGAAAAAAAAAAGGTCAATGATTCAACAGTTACACAAGTAATCCATATTTGTTAATTTTGTAAACAGAAATTCAGAGCTACACAACAGCTTTCCCGGTGTGTTCTGGAAGGGGCGTGACAGCAGCTTGTAGTAGTTTGTTAAAAGACGTGTTGTTCCAGTGAGTCATGTGGACTCACCAGGTTGCTTCTGGTTCCAAATGACAAGGAACCTCGTCTCATATCCAGAGTTACGCATATGATTAGCATTCTGTTTCATCACCCCTAACTACTGGGGGTGGGAACAATTACCTGGATATAGTGTGCCATAACATCAGAAGGCACAGGACTCACATTTATACCAACCAGAAAGGTATTCAGAGATTACCACTGCACTCCAGAACCGAATGAAAATTACCAAAATTACCAGTACATTGAGTAGAATCATGGGTCAGAGAAGGCTGGGGAAGAACTGCAGTCTGTATCCCTGCAGGACCCATTGATCTGATGTAGCTGCTTACCAATGTTCATGGCTGTAAAGTGTCCTGTCACCAGCCACTGCACTTCAGGGTTGTGCTCTGTGGCACCTTCAGTGGAGGGGAAACTGTTTAGGACCCACCCCACAAGATGGACCTGGGCACTTAGATGCCTGCTAGAGGCCTAAGGGCATGATTTTCCCTAAGTGTGGCTTGTTCTCCCAAGCAGTTCTCCCACTCTGGTGAGGTGTTCACCAGCAAAAGGGCATCTACAGGTGATAGATAACATTGTGAATGAGCCTAAGAGCCCCTAGAGAGTCGTCATGCATCGCAAGCTGAAATGGACACCACACAGGTACCCATGCCAATGTATGCACAGTAGATACAGCTGGCTGGGCAGTGAGTCCATGTTTCGCCCTGCTCATACAACCTTACATGCGCATTCAACGATGATTTAGCTCACAGTGGTAAGTCCAGTGTTATTAATCAGTATGTATAATGCTAAACTGTAGTCATATAATTTTTGAAGGTGTATTGGGTTTACTGTTGTCAGGAAAAGATTTTAGATCTTTGAGTCATGACGGACTGAGCTTTTGCTAGCAAGCTGACATTATCCATGAGTTTAATCAAAGTAATACAAGCATAAATAGCAAATGACTGAAAATATAAAACAGCAGTCAAACTGTACACTCAACACAAACTATTCTTTTTTGGGGGGATGAAAAAAAACCCACTGTTATCCATGATGTTCCTCTAACTCTAGTTCCTCTAGTAAGTTCCCCACCTGAATGGAGAAGTGCTCTTTTATGCTTCGCTCGTTCTGTCAGTGCAGTTTTAAAAACGAGAGACTCGCTAACCTTACCAAGCTATTTTGAGTGTTATCTAAGATCATACAGCTAACAAATTATTATGACACTGAGTTAGTGTTAGCTGCTTTGGTTTGTGCCATCACTTCATTTACTTACTTTGGTTTGCAAGTTATAATATCAGCACAACAAAACTTAGCTTAGACATCAAAATGAGCAACATACCAATAAAACTGCAAAGAATTCCACACTGAGGGTTTGTTAGAGGGTTTGTTAGAACAGTTTACAGCAGAACTTTACTGCAGAAATGTCTGGAGCTTTAGGTTCGTGTGTGCTCGTCCATGAGGCTCTGAATCCGTCAATCACCTCATCACACATACCCTTTTATTTATCACCAAATAACTCTATAAAACCCATTTATAGTAAGGAAAACATTTTTGGAGGAGATAATAAGGTCAAGTGAACTTGTAAAAACAACAGAACTTTATTCCTGAAAATAATTTGTCCCTTCAGTAACATGGGAACAGATGAGGTTAAAAACTGTTCTGCAGTCAGACACTAGAGGGCCTCAGAGACATTTTGGCTTCACTTTTGACTCTCTCGCACACCATCCACTCACCGTTCACTCCTGGGCAAAAAAAAAAAATGGCCAAAATAGTAAAATATGAAGCTTTTAATGGTCTTAACAACAGATCATTGGTCAGGAAATGAGCAGGAATGAAACAGATAGATAAAGGAGATCAGTATGCGAGTTTTTTCTCTTTAATTTCTTTAAATGTTTAAGTCTTGTGGCTCTTGATGAGCTGCATCAGGTGCGGCAGAAAACCAAATAATCACTAATCTTTTAAGATAAAAAATCCCAGAAGATATTTTTTTGGAAAAGTTTGTACACCCAGACATGTGTTAGTTTGAATTTTACATCAAACATTTTAATCATTATCATGATTTTGCGTATAAGACGACTATAGAAGTGAATTTGGCTGTTTCTAGCTTTTCCCCAAACAGTAAACCATTGAATGGAGGCACAGGAGCTCTCAGGAGTGCATCTGTTTCATTCCTGCTCATTTCCTCACCAATGATTTGTTCTTAAACCATTAAAAGCTTCATATTTTTGCCATTTTGGGCCAAATTTATTTTTTTATTTTTTGCCCAGGAGTGTACAATTTTTTTTTTTTTACCTACTATAGCCTAGAAGTAAGAAGTGGATATTACTTAATCAATCTGGAACCAAGAGGAACAAAAAATATCCAGCAGGGGTGAAAAAGCTCATAAAGAACTCCACTGTGCTCTTTTTAGAGTAGTTATGCAAAAACACAGGATGTGAACTGCGTGTTTTAGAGGAGGGTTTTAGGTCTGATCCTTGTTGAAGTAAATGAAATGATAAAAGCAATTATTTAGGTTCATCTGACATTTTGGCAAAATCACAGACATCGCTTTTATTTCACTGTATTTTATTTTAAAAAAAAACTATTACAGTGTTATGACAGTTGTCTAATTTCACTGATCTTACTGGCATGGTCGAGAAACCTTTTCTTCAACAATGGCTTTACTTTACTGTGTGAATGGATTGGTGTATTTGCAGACCATCCACTCGAGTAACACTAATCCCGCAGTTCCTGGAGAGTACACCTTCGTGTAAAACTCATCCCACAGTCTGAGCAATACTAAGGCTTCTCTCGTGTGTGAATGTGCTGGTGGTTTCGGAGATTACGCAGGCTAGTAAAGCTCTTCCCGCACTCTGAGCAGTAATACGGTTTCTCTCCAGTGTGAATGCGTTGGTGTAACTGGAGATTGTCCTCTCGATTAAAACTCTTCCCACACTCTGAGCAGTGATACGGTTTATCTCCTGTGTGAATGCGAAGGTGCTGCTGAAGATGACTGCTTTGTGTAAAACACTTCGCGCACTGAGAACACCGATACGGCTTCTCTCCGGAGTGAACGCGCTGGTGTTTTATGAGAGCACCTTTCCCAATGAACCTCTTCTCACAGTGGGAACACTGATGCGGCTTCTCTCCGGTGTGAATGCGTTTGTGTACTTGGAGATAGTCCTCTCGATTAAAACTCTTTCCACATTCAGAGCAACAATAAGGTTTGCCTCCTGTATGAATGCTGAACAGGTGATGCTGAAGATTGTTCTTTTGTGTAAAACACTTCTCACACTGTGAACACTGATACGGCTTCTCTCCTGAGTGAACGAGCTGGTGTCGCTGGAGACTGCTATGGGCAGTAAAGCTCTTCCCACACTGCGAGCAGTGGTACGGCTTCTCTCCGGTGTGACTGCGCTGGTGTTGCTTGAGCTGACTCTGTTGAATGAAATGCTTTCCACACTGTGAGCACTGATACGGCTTCTCTCCTGAGTGAATGCGCTGGTGTTGTTTGAGATAACTTATTTTACTGAAACTCTTCCCACACTGTGAGCAGTAGTGAATTCCTTTTCGCGTACGTCTGTGAGAAGAGTTAGTGTGGAAAGAACCAGAGGAGCTTTGGTGACTGCTGGAGCTCTCTGTAGGTTCCAGACCCTCATATTTAATCTCTTCTGACTTCATCCCAGTTGGACCTCTTGATGTTCTTGTGGAGGTAAATTTATGATGTGTAGGAAAGCAGACAGCAGGGGAAACACTGGACACCACTCAAATCTGGATCAGAAAAGGCAAAAATGTTCCATGGTTCAATATTTTTTGCAAGCAAACCACACTGCTGTATTTTATAAGCTGACAAGTTGAACTCAGCACCAACAGCGTCAATGGGGATGCCAACAAGTCTAGTCCTTCTTGTTACTACTTTGTTTGCTTTAAATACCCTTAAGATATACTTCGAACAGGAAGGAAGCTATACAAGTATTTCAGACATGTAACCTTGCTATGACCTTGACTCTGTTTGGATCAATTCCAAAATCTAATCAGTTCATCTGCTGGATAAAGGCTTGGGATCAGTGCCTTATTCATGTATCAATAATCATGAAATTTTCCAGATGATTATTGATTTTTGTTGGTAATTCTCAAATATAAATACTGGCTACTGCAGTGCATCATTAAATCTTTAGCACAGGCCTGCTTTTATACTATTTTTCTGCATTCATGGCGCAGTGTAAGTGGTAACTGGCGAGTTGTAATGACATCATTTCCCTCCACATTCCCATGTGGACTGAAATCGCAGCACAGCAACGAGTAGTTTAGCAACAAGCTAGCCTGCTAACATTAGAGATAACTCTAATGCTGATGATTAGCTTCTTAAAAACAGTGATTAGTACGGTCAGTGTTATAGATTTAACTGAGTGCTGTGTCTTTATATGAACTGATCTAAAGTCAATACTGCTATAAACTCATTTGAAAGTAGAGAAGTGGGACTTGTTTACACTGTTCGCAGTGTGAGCGGGTGGCCATGTTGATTTGACGTCAGTGTGTACACGAGGACGGAACTGGTAGCTAAGAAAACTACCCCAAGGTGACGAGTTGAAATTTCAAGTTGAGGGGCATTTTCTGTGAGTTTAACTAGTTAAAGGTTGAATTACAAGTTACTACTTCACCTCGAACGAAGCTTTAAAACCTCACAGACATATCAGCGTCATATCAGGAGGAACCACTAGATGGAGCCGTGTTATGGTTTGTTATATCTGCCCCCTGTGGTCACCTGAAGCTACTACGCCAGGCAATATTAACAACGTGAAACAGCTAGAAAACGCAAATTACCCATTTAAATGTAAACCATTGATGTGATTCAAAGACTGAAAGATGCATTGTGAAAATAACTAATAATAATTAATATAAAAAACAATAATTAATATTACGATGTTTTATGACATCCTTAGCAGGTTACAATTATAATTCTACATAA
This sequence comes from Pangasianodon gigas, assembly GCA_022758105.1. Lineage (NCBI taxonomy): Eukaryota > Metazoa > Chordata > Actinopteri > Siluriformes > Pangasiidae > Pangasianodon > Pangasianodon gigas. The sequence goes on from JAKMWG010000097.1 coordinate 8,243, forward strand.
GAACAAGTGGTGAAATGTTCATAGGATCTAAGATATCACACTAACGATACTCTCAGACAGACAGAACCATGGAAATGCTTTCCTGTCTGGCTCTGGAGGTAATTTGGACAATGCTGCTGCTCCTAAACTCCTAATATGGTACAGGTGTGTATTTTCCAGGAACACAGGCATGAGGCATGAACACACCCTGGATGAGATGCCATTCATTCCGTCACAACCTTCAGCAGCACAGCTGTATAATTTAAACACTGAATCTTTTATCAAGCTGGATATGAACATATTTATTTGTAAATCATTCCAAGAGGTATTTACTCAAGAAATTTAGTCGTGAAAATCCTGTAACTGCTGTAAAATTTGTATATACAGCATCAAGTTTAAATCCTTTGGTTTCATGTCAAACCATTTTCTTTCATCCCACATATTTCACACCCATTTCACCTTTTCTGTAATTTTTCTCTCGATGTAAGGTTTAATAGCTGCTAAATAATATTTTATTGGCATAGACATGAGTCAAAAATTTCTGCCTCTGAGAAAATCCTTTACAGTTTATTAGTGATGTTTTGTTTACAGCCCTCTGTGCACTTTAGCTTTTATGTTTTTGAGTTTGTCGGGCATCATTAAAGGCCAAAGAGCTGTGTGAGGAACGCACGTAGCACTTTACAGGTGATTGGCATCCATCAGCATACACACACGAGTACGAAGAAAATCAGTGTTTCTAAAACTTTTGTAAGTCTGGTGGAAACTCGTAGTTTGGTATACGCAAACATTTACACACAATTTTACCAAAAGATTGATAAATGAGGCCCATTGTGTGTTTTGTAATATTTTATTCTACAGTTCTGCAACTGTTGTGCCCTTGAGCAAGACTCCTGGATAAATCACACTGGATAAACACTTCTATCACATGAATAAATGTGAATAAATGTAAATGTACTATACAGGACATTTCAGCATTCCTGGCACACAGAGCAGCATGTGCAGGGCTGAGCTACCACACTTAATGCTGTGAATTAACCGTGCAATAATCATGCATTAATTTCTATCAGACTTCCTCTATTCCCTGGCCGAAGTGTCCTGCTGCTAAGAGCGAGATGTCCGTCTAAGAGCGAGATGTCCATCTAAGAGCGAGATGTCTAACCAAGAGCGAGATGTCTAACCAAGAGCGAGATGCCCAAGAGTGAGATGTCTTTCTACGAGCGAGACGTCTAACCAAGAGCAAGATGTCTGTCACAGAGCGAGATGTCACAGAGCGAGATGTCACAGAGCGAGATGTCACAGAGCGAGCAGCTTCAGTAAATTTGAGCGATTTATCCAGTGCTAGCAGTAAAATGTCTTACATGTTCCCAGTGCAAGTCACATGCAATACAACATTCTAAGTTCTCACTAGAGAGAGCATCATTGGTGAATATGAGACGTACAAGCCGAGAAGAAGTCCAAGGAAGACGGCTGTCTTCAGGATTTGGACTCACTCCAAATCCTGAATCATTCCACATTACAAGACAGGAGGTGTGCAGCACGTGCATACAAGCGTCCAAGAAGCTATCCAGATCACTGTTACTGCCCCTGCTGGTCAGGAGGTGAAATGATCAGCCTCATTTATTTAAACTCAAAATGATTAAAATAAGAGATGTTTTGTTCTGTAGTTTATTAACTTTTCTGGAGTTTTCCTCCTGGAGTTTTTTTTTTAAGAGGTAAAAAACCTCAAGCAGGTTTCCTTTCCCTAGTTAAGTAAATATTCTCCAGTTTCTTTATGTGTATAGATTTCCTTTTCTATGAAGTTAATTTCGTGCCAAAAGTTTCAAATAAAATAATAAAATCCACAAGCAAAATATTAACTATAATATAGATACATATACATATGAATACACATACAGTATTATGCAAAAATCTTAGTTCACCCTAATGTTTTTAAATACAAATTTTGTCTTAAATGTTTATTTTATGATTTCTGCATTACTGATTCGATTTAAAAAAAAATGTAGATTCCAAACATTACTTTTCCAACAAAAAATTAAATGTTACAGGAAAATGTTTGTGTGGCAGTAAAGAAAGCAACATATTACGTAACACACCACTTTTCAGACAGAAATCATAAAGTCTTTCCGGTTTTATCTGCAAAAACAGAAACAGGTTTGATGGTCAGAGTCTTCAGAAGATCTGCAGCTGGTTCTGCAAGAAGCTCAGAAAAACCTACAGCTCATTTCCTTATAAAACTGCACACAGTGTCCCTGAGATGCCTGAGGCTTTTATTTTAACAGCAAAGCGTTGTTACATTAATATTGACTTTGTTTAGTTTATTACAGTTTACTGCTTCTCATAGTGGATTTTTTTATGTACAAATGTTTAATTTCACTATTTTTTAAGGCATCTTTGCTTTATAGCATTTCTTTGCATGTGCCTAAGACTTTTGCACACTACTGTACATTCTCATTTATTTTTTTCTATTTGCAGATTTTTCTGATGCAGCTGTTTTTGCATCTGGAATCACTCTTCTGTTCAATATATGCACAAAAGTTAGAGCAGATCAATACTGCAATATAAAAGTAAAAATAAAAATAAACCCCTTTAATCAAACTAACTTCACTGTAGAGTTTGGAGTTGTGCTTGTTTTGGACTCATGACGTCACAGACCAGATTAAACTACTTCAGTATCTCACTGAGGCTTATCTGATCAGAATAAAATTAAAATGAATAAAACTCTACTCTGATCAGCATCAGTTTAGTAATTAATCAGTAATTATCTGCACACACTGTAAGCTTTCACTAGGGCTGAGTCCCAAATGAGTGCTGATTGGATATCTAGTGCACTACAGAGTGTGTAAACACC
>JAKMWG010000098.1:0-10959 GCA_022758105.1 Pangasianodon gigas
CCATGTAATAACCTGGACTGGCAATCCAACCAAAAATTCCAGCAATTTGGGGATTGCTCAGCCTTTTCGGCAGGTGATCTCCAGAGGGTCCGCCCAGTAGAAGCTTGTTGGCCTGCATCGGGGTCATCCGCTGGGACTAACGGCCCCCACCCACCTCGCGGGGCAGAAAACTCTGCTAGAGTGGCTTGGGAAACCTTGCAGTGTTAACAAAGAGTGACTGGCAGAGAGGTAAGTTTCTCAACTGCACCCACATGTCACGGCGAGGGGATTGAACCTGGGTCTCTGGAGTGATAGTCCAGCACCGATCCACTAGACTATTGGGGAATACAGACTCAAGTGCAGAGCAATGCAGGTAGTGTCCAAAAGATTTATTAAAAGGTTCTAAAGGCCAACACAGAAAAAGGAGCAAAAATAAGTCCCAAACATGAAGGCAAACAAATCCAAAGGGAAAATCCAAAAATCATAACACTGAGGCAGGCAGAAAGTTCAGGAGACCAGGTAATCCAAACAGTAACAAAAGGCACAGAGTTTGCAACACAATGGAAGACAAAGACTTAGCAAAGACATGGACATGAGACAGGGTTTAAATACACTGAAGGTAACAAGCTAATAGATCACATGACAGGGAGACAATGAGGTACAGGTGAGCAAGGTAATTACAAGGCTAGGCAAAGCCAACAACATAGAGAGTAAATTGGCGACCTCTGGTGGTCAAAACTGTTCATTAGTGACACCACATGTAGGAATCATTAAACAGAGCAGGTGTAAAAGAAATAGAATACAAAAGAAATAAGTAAATAAATCTCTAAATACATAAATAAATAAATAAATAAATAAATAATTGAATTTTAATCCTCAGATCAGTGGTTAAAGGCCAAAACGCCTGACGACTCTGAGATACCCTGCTGATGATGTGTCCTGAAATATCTTAATTAGTCAGATGCACCTACAATTAAGCATACTGAAAAACAAACACCTACCACTTAACCCTAATCCTAAAAGCTTGGCCCTAATCCTGACACCTAATCTTAACCTTGACATATAAATCTTAACCCTAGCCCTAAAATCGCAGCCTTAATCCTAACACCTAACCCCAACCCCCACCTTAAGGCACCTAACCCTAAACCTTGGATCTTAGCCCTAATCCTAACACCTAACCCTAACCCTAACACCTACCGCTAATATTCTAGATAAATACTACAGACAAAATAGCTCTATGTATACCTAACCCTAACCTTGTATAAATTCCAGCTTTAATTTAGCCTTCCTCACACCTGCCCAGCCTTAGATTCATCAAATGATGGTAGAAAGAATGGGTGGGTGAGCAGAAATATGCCCATACAGGCAGAGGGGGTTGACCTGCTCAGTCTAGTGGCTCGCCCTCACTCTGCTCTCCCTCCCATAACACCTTAAACTAATCAAAATCCAACCAGAGCCCAACAGTGGCAACTGCAAAGACCCAGTAGCTACCAGAGTTATAGCAGTGCTTAACAGGCACCGGCCCGTGCACTTCCCATGGCTCCCTGTACAACCTAGCAGTTTTTGGACTGTGATGGGGGGTCAGTGTAAATTCACAAAACCTAACCCTAACCCTATACACCATACTGCTTAAAACCCTATCTATCTATAAAACCCTATCAAATTCTTGTGGTTCTTAATTTGGTCTGTATAGAGTTTTATTTTTTTTCTTTTTCAGGGTTTGGATGAAGAGTCTGTTCAGACAGCAGTTGAAAGCACTACTTTGGGGATCTATGTAATAAAAGGCCCCCACTGCTAGTGAAAACCCAGAAGACATTGGGATTGTGCTTGAAGGAATTAAGGTGCTGCAGGATTTGGATAATGTGCCGTTTGCGGTCGCTATGCTCTTCGGCCTAATTTATGCCCTGAACCTCAGTTACCCTGCCAATCTCTGATACACCTTTGAAGTCCTGCAGAAAATTTTCATGGAGCTAAATGGGGACAAACTCTCAAATAAAGCTGTTGTGTTTAGAAACAGACTGCTGCACTAAATTTTCCCTTGCACTCAAACAATCTGCTCTACATGCATGCAAAGTCTGGTTGTAGATGTAATTTTGTGCATCGCATTTACCTGTTTGAACTTTGATGCTTTCTGTAGTAATTAAAGACATATTACCCAGCACTTGTGAAAAGATGTCTAAGGTTGGGAGAATTTTCCATCTGTGTTCTTTTTTTCTGGTAATTGAACATACAGAGTGTCTGTCATGTTGTGAACATGAATTGTACATTTCTGCTGATTTTCGTTCTTGCTAACTGTTGTCATTGGCATTGTTTACAATTTTGAGAGTTATTGTACCATTCATTCTACAGTACTGGAACTGATTTTGAAAGTGTTCATTGTAATTGAACATAATTGTTGTACATGGTTTTCATAAAACCGTGAAGTGTAATTACAAATACATTGTTTTGAGAAGAAAAAAAGTTTGGTGTCTGGATGATCTTTTGCACTTCACACACAACTTTTAATCCTAATTCCTCTATATAAACATTCAGTGACATAAGCAGGATTTCATACTGTGTTTACATGATTACTTTCTGAAGAACTTTTATAATATAATTGTGAAATGCAACAAAAATAGGTTATGTCAAAACTAAGAAAAAAATCATGTCAAGGGGACACATAAAATCACTTTGAAGCTACTTTATTTGGTTACTTAAAATAACTTGATTCTATTGTGTTGGCTTTAAACAACACAGCACTGCCTAAAACACCACTATTTTTTTCATCCACCTGTCTTCTAACCACTGCATCCAATTCAGTGAAGTGGAGGGGTGGAATTTTTTTTTAATTATTTTATAACAAATGTGTTCTTATGTGTATTATTTATATGAAAATAATGAACCATTTTTATATGAAGTCAAAATTTATTTAAACATGAATGAAATCAAAGAATAACATTTGAGTACATAAATGATTTTGAATGTATGGATATATAAATCTGATGTATGATCAGATTTAAAAATAAGTACATTTGATTATAGAAGTTAATTCTTGTTACGCTAACATTACTGTGTCTTTCTTTGTACTATTCTAACTTGAACTAAAATAAGAAAACAAAAAAATCAAATGTAATTTACAGAAGCATTCCTATTATAAAACCGTGTTTGTTGTTGATTCAAACCTTATCCCCAATCTCAAATATGGTATGTCTAACCATTAAAAAACCTTATCCATAGAATCAGCAACATACTACTTGTTAGCTGGTGGAAGAGGAATGACAGTAGGGGGATTAGGATCGTCATCAAATGTCATGTCACGGCAGAAGAGGACATCTTCCTTGCCAAAGCCAAGCTTGTACTGCCACATGAACATTTTTGCGTGGGGCTGCAGATTCAGGGTCACGCTTTCTGACACCTCAGTTGCCTCTTCCCAGCTCTCATTTTCTGTGTCGACACTTTGTCCTCCATATTCTGCTGAGACAGAGAACTGGAATTTGGCAATCGCTTTAGCCAGATCCCCTGACTCATACGTGCTGCTCATCGACACTTTCCAGTTGTGCTCTATACTTGATGACCTGGATTTGGTATGGCCCACTTTCCGGGTTATCTTCTTTTCCCAGGTTAGGGGACTCTCTGAATCATTGGAAATCGTCTTAATGAGCTCCCATTTTCCAAATGCTGGGCCAAGTGTTTCAGCCAGCCCTCCAGGAAGGAAGTTCAGTACATCTGGGTGAATTGAGAATGTGTCCGCATTAGTATCTTTGTTAAGATTATCAGTTTTGTGGTACTGGATCCCCCACTGATCTTTTGGCTTGAGAAAATAAGAGTAGCTCTTGGTGCCCCAGTAGTATAGGCCATCCTTGCAGTTGGGATGCAGTTGGTATTCAACTGCATCACTATCCTTGTTCATATTGGAAGTACGGCGATACACGCCTCTGCTCTTAAAGATTATGTAGAAATTTCCATAAGCAGACAGATAGTGGTCACCACCTTGACAGTGTGGGTGGAGGTCATACACTACAGCATCCAAATCTCTGTTCATATTGGACACACGGCGGTAAGTATTGCCTTTGATGATGTAAAATGTGTTGTCGTCAAGGGCGAGATAGTGGTCTCCACCCTGACAGGATGGGTGCAAGCTGTAAACTGTGAGGTCGTGGCCTCGATGGAAATTTGTTGAGTACATGTAACAGCCGAGATCAGAGCGAACTATATAATAATTGTCACCTACACCACAGAAATCAACACCCTTGGCTTTGCTCTTTGAGAGGATCCCTGCCATCTTTTTTTTCTGAAAAGTATAAATAGAGCATTTTTTCATCAAAAGCATCAGAATTTGCATGCATTTTACAGCACCAGACAATATGAAGTAGAAAAAAAAAAACAAATAGTTACATATAAAAACAAAACACATGAGCAAAAGTGAAACATTGGATAAGCAGCGTAAATGTGTGCCATTCAGAAAAAGTAATATTTATCAAAAGTAACAGTGAAGGAAAGTGAAATGCAGAATTAAGTGGAGTTGGCAGAAAACAAGGCAGAACAATTCACAAGGATACTTACAGTTAAGCTGAGCTGCAAAACACAGTGAAGTACAGGCTTCTTCAATAATGAGTAGTGAAAGATAAGAAGAGCATCTCTATACATACTGTACAGTAAACATTATCTCCACCTCCTAGAAGTGATACCAACCAATTAAACCCAGAGCACTTCAAGACCAAACCCTCTGTAATCTAACTGACCTTGGGCCAGACACCACCAACTGCCCTGCTAAAAAAACAAAAGACACGTCTGAATCTGTCTGAGATTGCACTGACCAAGCTGTCAAAACATTCTCATAAAAATTGTTCCTATATTCATGCTCCGTAACCCTGAGAATGTTGTAAACTGATGAACTTTAACAGTGAACAGTTGTTCTCAAGAAAACAGAATTTTTCATCAGTTCATGTGGGTGTACTTTCTAAGATTGTTTGTGATTTTAATTAAGAAAAGTTTCAGAAAGCCCACTTGAGCAAGTAGTATAACAAAGCTTTTGGGTGGGAGATCTTCATACGTTATTGCATCATGGAACACATGACTAGTGATGAGGAAACATTTTTCCAAAGAAAGAATTTCACAACTATACAATGATGCTTTTCAGTAAAATGGTGACGGGGGGGGGGGAGTGGTGGATCATCTCTCACACACACACGCACACAATGCACACACACACACACACACACACACACACACACACACACTGCAGAGGGTGAACTTGAACTTGACAGAGAGCTGCCGTTTCTTACAACAAGCGTCAGGTCTGGATCTCCCTGGAGGTGATGGTGGAGCGCTTGTTGTAATGAGCCAGACGAGAAGACTCGTATAAGCACATAACACACACACATTATATAATATGCGTAACATATTTATAATAATGTATATTTTTATACAGGTTATAAAAATATTCAAAATGTTTTGTGTTTTTTTTACATTACAATACATTTTTAAACAGCCAAGTGATGAAGACTTGCTCATTTCTCTGAGACTGTGAGGTGGCTCTTAAAAGAGCCTTTGTGTATATTAGACGCAGTTGTCGTTTAAGCGCGCTCTCCGCGAATACGGCGGGCCAGCTGAATATCCTTGGGCATGATGGTCACTATGTTGTTTCGACACCACTGTAGAACCCGGTGTGTGAGGGAGGAAGATTCAGTAACGGGGAATTTTAGCTAAGCTCCGGTCTCACATTTATTCAGTCCGCGCTTTTCGGCGCACTTTCAAAAACTCAACAAAACACAAACAACTGAACAGAAACGGCAGCTCTCTGTCAAGTTCAAGTTCACCCTCTGCAGTGTGTGTGTGTGTGTGCATTGTGTGCGTGTGTGTGTGAGAGATGATCCACCACTCCCCCCCCCGTCACCATTTTACTGAAAAGCATCATTGTATAGTTGTGAAATTCTTTCTTTGGAAAAATGTTTCCTCATCACTAGTCATGTGTTCCATGATGCAATAACGTATGAAGATCTCCCACCCAAAAGCTTTGTTATACTACTTGCTCAAGTGGGCTTTCTGAAACTTTTCTTAATTAAAATCACAAACAATCTTAGAAAGTACACCCACATGAACTGATGAAAAATTCTGTTTTCTTGAGAACAACTGTTCACTGTTAAAGTTCATCAGTTTACAACATTCTCAGGGTTACGGAGCATGAATATAGGAACAATTTTTATGAGAATGTTTTGACAGCTTGGTCAGTGCAATCTCAGACAGATTCAGACGTGTCTTTTGTTTTTTTAGCAGGGCAGTTGGTGGTGTCTGGCCCAAGGTCAGTTAGATTACAGAGGGTTTGGTCTTGAAGTGCTCTGGGTTTAATTGGTTGGTATCACTTCTAGGAGGTGGAGATAATGTTTACTGTACAGTATGTATAGAGATGCTCTTCTTATCTTTCACTACTCATTATTGAAGAAGCCTGTACTTCACTGTGTTTTGCAGCTCAGCTTAACTGTAAGTATCCTTGTGAATTGTTCTGCCTTGTTTTCTGCCAACTCCACTTAATTCTGCATTTCACTTTCCTTCACTGTTACTTTTGATAAATATTACTTTTTCTGAATGGCACACATTTACGCTGCTTATCCAATGTTTCACTTTTGCTCATGTGTTTTGTTTTTATATGTAACTATTTGTTTTTTTTTTTCTACTTCATATTGTCTGGTGCTGTAAAATGCATGCAAATTCTGATGCTTTTGATGAAAAAATGCTCTATTTATACTTTTCAGAAAAAAAAGATGGCAGGGATCCTCTCAAAGAGCAAAGCCAAGGGTGTTGATTTCTGTGGTGTAGGTGACAATTATTATATAGTTCGCTCTGATCTCGGCTGTTACATGTACTCAACAAATTTCCATCGAGGCCACGACCTCACAGTTTACAGCTTGCACCCATCCTGTCAGGGTGGAGACCACTATCTCGCCCTTGACGACAACACATTTTACATCATCAAAGGCAATACTTACCGCCGTGTGTCCAATATGAACAGAGATTTGGATGCTGTAGTGTATGACCTCCACCCACACTGTCAAGGTGGTGACCACTATCTGTCTGCTTATGGAAATTTCTACATAATCTTTAAGAGCAGAGGCGTGTATCGCCGTACTTCCAATATGAACAAGGATAGTGATGCAGTTGAATACCAACTGCATCCCAACTGCAAGGATGGCCTATACTACTGGGGCACCAAGAGCTACTCTTATTTTCTCAAGCCAAAAGATCAGTGGGGGATCCAGTACCACAAAACTGATAATCTTAACAAAGATACTAATGCGGACACATTCTCAATTCACCCAGATGTACTGAACTTCCTTCCTGGAGGGCTGGCTGAAACACTTGGCCCAGCATTTGGAAAATGGGAGCTCATTAAGACGATTTCCAATGATTCAGAGAGTCCCCTAACCTGGGAAAAGAAGATAACCCGGAAAGTGGGCCATACCAAATCCAGGTCATCAAGTATAGAGCACAACTGGAAAGTGTCGATGAGCAGCACGTATGAGTCAGGGGATCTGGCTAAAGCGATTGCCAAATTCCAGTTCTCTGTCTCAGCAGAATATGGAGGACAAAGTGTCGACACAGAAAATGAGAGCTGGGAAGAGGCAACTGAGGTGTCAGAAAGCGTGACCCTGAATCTGCAGCCCCACGCAAAAATGTTCATGTGGCAGTACAAGCTTGGCTTTGGCAAGGAAGATGTCCTCTTCTGCCGTGACATGACATTTGATGACGATCCTAATCCCCCTACTGTCATTCCTCTTCCACCAGCTAACAAGTAGTATGTTGCTGATTCTATGGATAAGGTTTTTTAATGGTTAGACATACCATATTTGAGATTGGGGATAAGGTTTGAATCAACAACAAACACGGTTTTATAATAGGAATGCTTCTGTAAATTACATTTGATTTTTTTGTTTTCTTATTTTAGTTCAAGTTAGAATAGTACAAAGAAAGACACAGTAATGTTAGCGTAACAAGAATTAACTTCTATAATCAAATGTACTTATTTTTAAATCTGATCATACATCAGATTTATATATCCATACATTCAAAATCATTTATGTACTCAAATGTTATTCTTTGATTTCATTCATGTTTAAATAAATTTTGACTTCATATAAAAATGGTTCATTATTTTCATATAAATAATACACATAAGAACACATTTGTTATAAAATAATTAAAAAAAAATTCCACCCCTCCACTTCACTGAATTGGATGCAGTGGTTAGAAGACAGGTGGATGAAAAAAATAGTGGTGTTTTAGGCAGTGCTGTGTTGTTTAAAGCCAACACAATAGAATCAAGTTATTTTAAGTAACCAAATAAAGTAGCTTCAAAGTGATTTTATGTGTCCCCTTGACATGATTTTTTTCTTAGTTTTGACATAACCTATTTTTGTTGCATTTCACAATTATATTATAAAAGTTCTTCAGAAAGTAATCATGTAAACACAGTATGAAATCCTGCTTATGTCACTGAATGTTTATATAGAGGAATTAGGATTAAAAGTTGTGTGTGAAGTGCAAAAGATCATCCAGACACCAAACTTTTTTTCTTCTCAAAACAATGTATTTGTAATTACACTTCACGGTTTTATGAAAACCATGTACAACAATTATGTTCAATTACAATGAACACTTTCAAAATCAGTTCCAGTACTGTAGAATGAATGGTACAATAACTCTCAAAATTGTAAACAATGCCAATGACAACAGTTAGCAAGAACGAAAATCAGCAGAAATGTACAATTCATGTTCACAACATGACAGACACTCTGTATGTTCAATTACCAGAAAAAAAGAACACAGATGGAAAATTCTCCCAACCTTAGACATCTTTTCACAAGTGCTGGGTAATATGTCTTTAATTACTACAGAAAGCATCAAAGTTCAAACAGGTAAATGCGATGCACAAAATTACATCTACAACCAGACTTTGCATGCATGTAGAGCAGATTGTTTGAGTGCAAGGGAAAATTTAGTGCAGCAGTCTGTTTCTAAACACAACAGCTTTATTTGAGAGTTTGTCCCCATTTAGCTCCATGAAAATTTTCTGCAGGACTTCAAAGGTGTATCAGAGATTGGCAGGGTAACTGAGGTTCAGGGCATAAATTAGGCCGAAGAGCATAGCGACCGCAAACGGCACATTATCCAAATCCTGCAGCACCTTAATTCCTTCAAGCACAATCCCAATGTCTTCTGGGTTTTCACTAGCAGTGGGGGCCTTTTATTACATAGATCCCCAAAGTAGTGCTTTCAACTGCTGTCTGAACAGACTCTTCATCCAAACCCTGAAAAAGAAAAAAAATAAAACTCTATACAGACCAAATTAAGAACCACAAGAATTTGATAGGGTTTTATAGATAGATAGGGTTTTAAGCAGTATGGTGTATAGGGTTAGGGTTAGGTTTTGTGAATTTACACTGACCCCCCATCACAGTCCAAAAACTGCTAGGTTGTACAGGGAGCCATGGGAAGTGCACGGGCCGGTGCCTGTTAAGCACTGCTATAACTCTGGTAGCTACTGGGTCTTTGCAGTTGCCACTGTTGGGCTCTGGTTGGATTTTGATTAGTTTAAGGTGTTATGGGAGGGAGAGCAGAGTGAGGGCGAGCCACTAGACTGAGCAGGTCAACCCCCTCTGCCTGTATGGGCATATTTCTGCTCACCCACCCATTCTTTCTACCATCATTTGATGAATCTAAGGCTGGGCAGGTGTGAGGAAGGCTAAATTAAAGCTGGAATTTATACAAGGTTAGGGTTAGGTATACATAGAGCTATTTTGTCTGTAGTATTTATCTAGAATATTAGCGGTAGGTGTTAGGGTTAGGGTTAGGTGTTAGGATTAGGGCTAAGATCCAAGGTTTAGGGTTAGGTGCCTTAAGGTGGGGGTTGGGGTTAGGTGTTAGGATTAAGGCTGCGATTTTAGGGCTAGGGTTAAGATTTATATGTCAAGGTTAAGATTAGGTGTCAGGATTAGGGCCAAGCTTTTAGGATTAGGGTTAAGTGGTAGGTGTTTGTTTTTCAGTATGCTTAATTGTAGGTGCATCTGACTAATTAAGATATTTCAGGACACATCATCAGCAGGGTATCTCAGAGTCGTCAGGCGTTTTGGCCTTTAACCACTGATCTGAGGATTAAAATTCAATTATTTATTTATTTATTTATTTATTTATGTATTTAGAGATTTATTTACTTATTTCTTTTGTATTCTATTTCTTTTACACCTGCTCTGTTTAATGATTCCTACATGTGGTGTCACTAATGAACAGTTTTGACCACCAGAGGTCGCCAATTTACTCTCTATGTTGTTGGCTTTGCCTAGCCTTGTAATTACCTTGCTCACCTGTACCTCATTGTCTCCCTGTCATGTGATCTATTAGCTTGTTACCTTCAGTGTATTTAAACCCTGTCTCATGTCCATGTCTTTGCTAAGTCTTTGTCTTCCATTGTGTTGCAAACTCTGTGCCTTTTGTTACTGTTTGGATTACCTGGTCTCCTGAACTTTCTGCCTGCCTCAGTGTTATGATTTTTGGATTTTCCCTTTGGATTTGTTTGCCTTCATGTTTGGGACTTATTTTTGCTCCTTTTTCTGTGTTGGCCTTTAGAACCTTTTAATAAATCTTTTGGACACTACCTGCATTGCTCTGCACTTGAGTCTGTATTCCCCAATAGTCTAGTGGATCGGTGCTGGACTATCACTCCAGAGACCCAGGTTCAATCCCCTCGCCGTGACATGTGGGTGCAGTTGAGAAACTTACCTCTCTGCCAGTCACTCTTTGTTAACACTGCAAGGTTTCCCAAGCCACTCTAGCAGAGTTTTCTGCCCCGCGAGGTGGGTGGGGGCCGTTAGTCCCAGCGGATGACCCCGATGCAGGCCAACAAGCTTCTACTGGGCGGACCCTCTGGAGATCACCTGCCGAAAAGGCTGAGCAATCCCCAAATTGCTGGAATTTTTGGTTGGATTGCCAGTCCAGGTTATTACATGG
>JAKMWG010000099.1:0-10357 GCA_022758105.1 Pangasianodon gigas
TGCCACTTTAATACTTGTAAATTTGCACATTGCACTGTATATAGATATATATACAGTAGGTTACGGGTTGCTGCTATTTTGTGTTTGTGTACTTGTCCTGTACAGTACTTGTCCTGCACTGTCTCGTGTTGTCTGTTATGCACTGTTTTGTTTTGCACTGTTTGCACTAGGCTGCACACGATGCACTTTATGTGGCTAGAACAACTTAGTCTAGTCCTCAGCTCTGTGTTTTGTAACTCTATGTTGTGTGAGGTGACGATGTTGTTTTATGTAGCACCTAGGTTCTGGAGAAACGTTGTCTCATTTCACTGTGTACTGCGTCAGCTATATATAGTTGAAATGACAATAAAAGCCTCTTGACTTGACTTGACTTGACTTCATATTTGCAGCACAAAAATATTTAGTATGTTTAGTAGAAAAAAGAAAAGGATTTGACATTTCATTTCAGTGATGTCACTCAAGGAATATTGTTTACACATTATTTATATGATATATATTATGTTATAAAATCTGTTGAGAGCAATACATTCATGTTCTCTGTCGGAGTACGTTTTGACGTATGTCTATGTCATGACGTACGTCAGCCTCATGATCCTGTGGTTATAGAGCACTTTGAAGCAGTTTGTCTATGTCTGTTTATTCTAAGTGATGCTTCAAAGTGTGGCCATTCAATTAATCTGTATGGTGGTGTGTTTCCATCAAGGTAGGTCCAATATTATAATTAATATTATTTTAATAACTATTGTTACTCACTAAGTATATAACTATTTATGATGATTTATTGTTGAGGCGGAAGGGCGGTTCCTACAGTTGAACGCTAAGGAACATAGTGAATAGAACAAGCTTTTAAATTTAAACTTTAAGCGTCTTACTATAATTTCTTAATGTGTAAACAAGATCATATATTTATGTTGAATTCCTTTTTGCTTCTTCCAGCAGTCAGAGGTGAGGATGTGAGGAACGTTATTGGTTATATCGGGGAGTCAATTGTCCTGAGGTCAGAAGTTGATCCATCATGGAAGCTTAGAATTATTCGGTGGTCTATCTATAAGAACATTACTCTCATTGCAACCTTTGTCAACAATGAGATTAGAGTCAATAGGTGGCCACAATTCAAGGGCCGACTTGAGCTCAACACAAGTTTAGGAGATTTGACAATTAAAAACATAATGGCTAGAGACTCTATGGACTACAGAGTGTATCTCAAAGGACAAGGAAATACAGAAGAGAAAACCAGCCTTGTCCAGCTTTATGTTCGAGGTGAGAATTTTTTTTTAATCTACATCGTTAGTTTATCAGTTCAAAATTATGGTACATCCATACTTCTGCAAAAAGGCAAATATTTAAGTATCTTGCCTTTTATGTATATCACTTAGTTAATTAACTAAACATTTTTGTTGTTGTTACAAACCAAATTTCATTTTTTATAATATCACACAATACCCAGCAGGCACACAATGTTGATAAGATGTCTTTTATCCTTGTTGTTTTATGATCATAATATCTAATAGCTTGAACACACCCACTTTTTATTATAGAACATTGGCACAGAGGGTAGCATTGCCAGCTCAGAGCTCCATGGTGCCTGGTTCGATCCTGAGTTCAGGTTACTGTCTGTGTGAAGTTCCTGTGCATGTTGTCAGTGTACCTCTGTGGGTTTCTACCGGGTTCTCCGGTTTCCTCCCACTGTTCAAAACCATGCCAGTAGGTGGACTGGCTATGCTAAAATTGGCCCTAGGAGTGAATGTGTGTGAATTGTACCCTGTGATGGACTGGTGTCCCATTTGGGGTGAATTCTCTTGCCTTGTGCCCAGTGTTCCTGGGATAGGCTCCAGATCCACCAAGACCCTGATCAGGTTAAAGTGGTAACTGAAGATGAATCAATGAATGAATGAACAACCACTTTTCATCTTTATAAAAAAATTTGATTTTAGTTGCGAATTTGTATCCTTGAAATTTGAATTTTTTTAATTAAAAAATTGTTCTCTCTGTGAATTTAAAATATCTCAAATCCACTCACAGTTCAATCTGTGGTATGTGGAGGATCTGTAAAGCATACTAAGTATAAGCGAGGCTTATATGTTATGCTGAAAATATTTTGTCATCCGAATTCTGCTTTCGCTACATGGCTCAGTGTCTTACTGTGACTGTGAGAATCACATTGCAAGGTGCTCACACTGTAGATACATCACAACAGAGTTGCACACACTGAGTGACTCTCCAATGTTATGTGCAGATGAAGCCGTTAGTCACCACAGTGCATTTATTTTTATATAGTGCAGTTATTTTTCACCGCTCATAACTACCAGTTGCAGTGAGAATCTCCTGGATAACTTCTTGTGATTGTGAACACAAGACCTTCAAAAAAGCTTGTGACTATGATCAGAGCTACAGGTTAGACTCCTATCATCTCCTTTCATCTCTTCACAGCTGTGGTTAGATTTTTTTTCTTTTTTTTTTTCTTTTCTTTAAACTTTTGGAACTATTCTGAGCTCCATGACTACTAGCTTGAGTTGAGTTCCTTTATTAACCTGCTAGCCTTGTTAACTATCACTCCAATGCTGTCTGCATGTTGGCTACAAACTATTCTGTTTCTCAGTATGGCACTCATCTTTCCGTTGCTTGTCAGGTATGTCTTCCCACAGCTGTCAGAGTTTTTCACATCACCTACCACCTGGTATCAATATTAAAGCAAAATTTTCTCTGCTAACCCCTCTTTCTTTTCTCTAAGACATTTTTCTTCCCTCATTAGCTTCCACTGTCCAAAAACAAGCAGGTCTGTGACTTCATTCTACTAGCATAGTCAAGTGTTTTTCCCACCATAATGTGTGCTCTTTGTGGCTAGCCACCAAGTTAACTGGTTTCCACTGCGCACACCTTCATCTTGGAATGTCAGATCTTTTTCCACCTTAAATGTGATATAGCAACAAACAAAATTCAAGCGAAAAGCAAATAGAAAATAGAAAAACTTACATTAACATGGTTGCATAGGTGTGCACACCCCTTAACTAATACTTTGTTAAAGCATATTTTGCTTGTATTACAGCATTCAGTCTTTTTTTTAATGTAAGAGTCAACCCACATAGTACACGATTGATCTGGCAATTTTATTCCACTCTTGCTTGCAAAATAAATGCTCCAGATCAATCAAATTGCGAGGGGATCTCCTGCGCACTGTCATCTTAAAGTCATTTGTTTTCGATAGGATTTAGATATGGGCTTTGACTGGGCTGTTCCAATACATATTCTGCAGCCATTTCTTTGTTAAGTTGAGTTTGTGTTTTGGGTCGTGATCATGCTAGAAGGTGAAACTTTTCATCTTCAGCTGTCTAAAAGAGGCCTGCAGGTTTTGTGCCAAAATAGATTGGTATTTGGAGCTATTCATGATTTCCTCTAACTTAACTAGAGCCCCAGTCCCAGCTGAAGAGAACCAGGCCCATAGAATTATTGCCTCCACCATGCTTCACCATAGGCATGATGTTCTTTGGGTGATAAGCTGTCTTGTTTTTGTGGCAAACATAATTAAAGAATTATATTAAAATGTTCTACTTTGGTCTCATCAGACCATAACACATTTTGTCAAATGGTTTGGCAAAATTTAAGTGGGTTTGGATTGTCTATTTTATGAGAAAGGGTTTCTGTCTAGCCACACTACCCCATAGCCCAGACATGTGAACACTATGAGAGATTGTTGTCACATATAAGAAGTGAGCAGTACTTGCCAGATATTCCTGCAGCTCCTTTAATGTTGCCATAGGTCTCTTGGCAGCCTCCATAAGTTTTTGTCTTGTCCTTTCATCAATTTTGGAGGGACATCCTATTCTTGGTAATGTCACTATGGTGCCCCATTTTCTCCGCTTGTTGATGATGGCCTTCACTGTATTCCATGGCACATCTAATGTTTTGTAAATTCTTTTGTACCCCTCTCCTGATCAATACCTTGCCACAGTGAGATCCTGTACATGCTTTGTAAGCTTTTTGAGCTTCAGCGGTTGATTGAAACCAAGATGTCATCAAGACAATCATACAGAAACTGATCTTTATTTAGGGTTAATCAGAATCACTTCATTGATGACAGGTGTATGATAATTGACTGTGCAGTGATTCAGATGCCATTATGGCATGCCCAGTTTTTGACCCTGATCCTGAGTCAAATTTCTGCTGCAACCTAAACAACCTGCTAATTGTAAACATCCATACCCATAGACCACTGATAAGGATGACTGATAAACAGACTAAGAAGCAATCTCTTTCTAGGCATGGAGACAACTTGGTGTCAGACATAGCTCAACTGAAATTGCTGATCCTGGAACTAAATCCAAGCATAGAAGAAGCTTGCGCCCTTCGGTAGAGTCCACCTTATAGTCTGACAGCTGAGTCTGCTCAGGACAATTATGCTAGACTGTCTGCTTGGGGCACACATTTTAGGTGACATGAAGGATTACAAGCAGATTGGCCTTAATTTCATGCCTCCCTTGCTATTTACATTGTATCCCTGGTGGTTTCACCAGATGCTACGTTCAGATGTACCCTGCCCAAGCACTGAATGCAGATACACTGATGATGTTCTTGTGAGGTCTTATGTTAATGCCTTGCACATGGAGCGTACAGGCAATTCGCTAGAAATGTTGCATTGTCATGATCATTCCAATCTGCAGTTCTCTACCTTTCTGTGACAGAGCTGACTGAAGCCTTGCTCCTGGCTGTTGGATACCTAGGCCTGGATGCAGGGTGCCTCTCAGCCAGTCTCGTTTATGGGTAGTGCAAGTGTTGTTAGCACAAGCTGTGCTGCTGGACACACAAAAATCAATCCTTCAAAACCTATGCTATGTGCCAGAGTTGCACGTTTAGTCTCCAGGCCTTCTTTGACTGGAGAGGAAAGAGCAAACGTTTCAGAAACTAGAACCAGCACAGCCAAATAGACCAGCCACATGGCACCCTCAATTTGCCACAGCCTGGCTTGTTGGCTAGGGGCCTCTGTCAGCCTCATGCAATCCCTATATAGACAGCCATGCTCTCTGCAGGTACCCAATCATTCCCAAACTTGAGTTCTGCCATAGGCCCCCAACCCTTTTGGGGCTAAAGGCACATGATTTAGAACAGTTTTATTCAGCGTATTTCCTAGTTCAGAAGAAGGATAGTGGTTTTGGCCTGGTTCTAGATTTGAGAGGGCTGAACTGGTTCCTTAAAGCCCTCCCTTTCCATATGTTAATTTATCAGATGTCATTCATGCTGAGTATTCACAAGACTCGTTCATGCCAGTGGATCTGTGTAGTGCATATTTCCATGCTCCCATCGCTCAGGAACACAGATGCCTTTTGAGGTTTCCCTTCCAAGGGTATGGCCAAATGAAATGGACAGTTCTGCTTTTCAATTCAGTGTCCTACGTTTTGGTCTCTCTCTAGGACCACAATTACATTTTAAATGTAATTTCCGGTGGCTCTGTCACCTCTGATGGCCAGAGGCATAAGGATACTGCTGTATTTGAATGACTGCCTCCCATGTGCCCCCACCAAGAAGCAGGCCATCTGGGATACCCCCCACACACATAATGGCAACTTGAAAAATGCTACACAATTCATTAGTGTGAAAAAAGCCACACAATTCATCAGTGTGAAGCTAGGTTGCTATTTAGTATGCTGGCTCCTGCTAAAGATGGGTTATTAACCACAGCTGCATCAATAGTCCCTTGGAATTAAGAAAATTTCAGAAGTGGTAAGGGTAGTCTACCTAACTCTCAAGTTCTTCTTACTTATTCTGAGAAACCACCACAAGTTGGGCTTTCAGCAGCTGGAGCTTCTTGAAACTCTTCTGCTTTTATAAGGGTGTAATGTATATGAAATTTTACGAGTACTTAGTTTTATGTCAAAATTAAAATAACTAAATTAAATGAACTGTATCAATTACAAAAACCTTCTCAGCAAATAAATTAGAGACAGTGGGGTTAAGTGCTCTTTTGCTTTAATTGCTGTTATGGCTAAATCAATGGCATTTGTTAAGAACTATCTAAGTACGCTAGCTACACTGCAGTGCAGTGGTATAACTCACATTACTTCATGCTTGTTTAGTCTTCATTCTCCACAGTACCCCCTAATAAAATCAGCAGTTTTATGTTCAACTGACTTTTACAAAATTTACTTTGTTACAGACATCATACATTTCTGCTTATGAGAGGTAACATATATGCAAATATACAGTACCTGCACTGCCAATAATTTGATTGAGCATGATTTCTGGAAACTTCAACAAACCAGTGGGCTGTAGGCTAATGTAGATTAGTGGGACAGTGGGACAGAGTCATAAACCAAGACCTGACTATCTTGAGCATGTGTTTTACTATTATCAATACTTTTAAATCTACTACTCATATTACAAGCAACTATAATAATAACCTAATAATAAATTAGAACAGACTTTAATATTATACAAGATTTAATTCATATAACAGGAATCAGCAAATACTTGACTACATAAAATCACAAAGTGATTTGCAAATCCAACTACAAATTCAATTGCAAAACTAATGTCGCTGATCTTGCTAATTCCCTGTTCTTACATTAAAGTGCTGCATGTTGCGCTGGCAATTTTGCTAAAAATCTTCATGGAAAGGTACCCCAAGAAGGCCATACGATGGATGTGATCTAGGTTTCTTATATTTCTGACTAGTAATGATCAAACAAACAAGCATCAAGTTAAAAACAACAACAAATGTCCTAGCCAGATAAACATTACATCACAAAAAAAGATGTCTAAAAAGCTTCCAAATTCAATCAAAAATTTTTTTCCCCAGATGTTGAAAGAAGACCTCCCAGCATTTTTTAAACTGACCTGTGCCCACTGGGTAAAAGTAATTTGATATTATCAGATACTGAATAGAGATTTTGTTGTGATTTTATTATAATTGCAGAACAATTCCCCGAGCCCAACATAACTCTGCTGCACAGTTTTCTGGATGGAGAGAAATGTGTAATCTCACTTAAGTGCTCATCACTGGGCAGTAACATTTCTCTCATGTGGAAACCTGAGCATGGGTTCAGTGAGCGCTTCTGGAGTGACAGTCCTAATGTCACCAGAGAGTCAGTGATGTGGACATCCTTCAGGAACAGAGATGTAAGCTTCTCCTGCATTGCTACTGATCACAATCGCAATATGTCGAGACAACTGAGTGTGAAATGTCCAGGTATGCTTCCCACATTCAACATTCACCAAAACCATTCAGGATATAGAGTATGAACTGTTAATACTATAACCTAACTGTTTTATTTACAATAATGAACCCCATGACATTATTACATGCATCCCCCCTTGGACAGATTTGTGAATTCTTATTTTTCCACAGCTCTTTGCAACAAGTATTGATCATAAATCCTATAATGCCTTCAAAGTTGTTGCTGACCTGCTTATAGTACTTGATGTTCAAGTTTTGAAAAAAAGAAAAGAAAAAACAGATTTATTTGTGTAAGCTAGTAGGGTATCCACTTCTCTTCCGAAACCTCTGAACACATCTTGTAACTTCCCATTTCAATTTTAAGTCAAAAAGATCACACTGTGGACATCATACTTACATAACCTTATCACGTAACTGCTAAAAAGAGGACACTGGATTTCAAAAGCTTTGCACAAATAGCCACTAACAATAATCCTTAGGAAATCCCAGTCAACTGGTATTGGAATGGCAAGGCTAATTCATTTGTGTGTGCTATACACCAAAGACATTTGAGTTTGAGATGAAAAGATGGATGTGAGATGAGAGTTTAGGATTTCGAGTTTAGGAGTTTAGGTTTAACAAAAATATTGCATTAACCATTTAGGAATTACAGCCATTTTTAAATAGTACCTCAATTTTCACAGACTCAAAAGTAATTTAACAAACTAACAATCATAAATATTAGGATTATTTTTAATACTTGGATGCAAATCCTTTGCAGTCAATAACTGCCTGAAGTCTGGAACCCATGGACATCATCAAATGCTGAGTTTCCTCCCTTGAGATGCTTTTCCAGGCCTTTACTGCAGCTGCCTTCATTTGCTGCTTGTTTGTAGGTTTTTCTGCCTTCAGTTTTGTCTTCAGTAAGTGAAAAGCCTGCTCAATTGGGTTGAGGTCATTGGACATTTAAGAACATTTAATTTCTTTGCCTTAAGAAGCTCTTGGGTTGCTTTTGCAGTATGTTTTGGGTCATTATCCATCTGTACTGTGAAGCAGCGTCCTATCAGTTTTGTAGCATTTGGCTGAATGTGAGCAGAGAGTATTGCGCTATACACCTCAGAATTCATCTTGCTACTTCTGTGATCAGTCACATCATCAATAAACACCAGTGAGCCCGTTCCATTGGCAGCCATACATGCCCATGCCATAACACTGTCTCCATGTGATGTGGTATGCTTTGGATCATGAGCTGTTCCTTTCCTTCTCCATACTCTTCTCTTCTCATCATTCTGGTACAAGTTAATCTTGCATGAGACCCGGTCAGGCTTTATTAGAGGTGTTTGTTTTTTTAAGCAATGTCTAATCTGGCCTTTCTATTCTTAAGTGTTATCAGTGGTTTGCATCTTGAGGTAAACCATCTGCATTTACATTCATGAAGGCATCTCTTGATTGTAGACTTTGACAAAGATATGCCTACTTCCTCCAGAGTGTTCTTGACTTTGTTGTGATGGGGTTTTTCTTTAACAAGGAAAGAATTATGCATTCATGCACTTTAGTTATCTTCTGTGGTCTTCCAGGCCATTGGTATTGCTGAGCTCAGCAGTGCATTCCTTCTGTTTAGGAATGTACCAAATTGTTGATTTGGCCACTCTTAAAGTATCTGCTATCTCTCTGATAGGCATTTTTTGTTTTTTTTTTTTATCCTAATGATGGCCTTCTTCACTTGCATCCACACCTCTTTGAGCACATATTGAGAGTTCCCATGAACAGCTACCAAATGCAAATTCAATGCTTGGAATTAACTCCAGACCTTTTATCTCCTTAATTTGTCATGAAATAACAAGGAAACAGGCCACACCTGGCCATGAAACTGCTTATCAGTCAAATGTCTAATTACTTTTGAGCCTGTGAAAATGGAAGGACTATGAAAAAATGGCTGTAATTCCTAAACAGTTAATGTAATATTTTTGTTAAACCCTTTGAATTAAACCTGACAGTCTACACATTAATCACATCTTGATTTCTTCATGCTTCCCGTATTCACACAATGAGCATATCAGTAGTAAAACTACCAATATAAAGAGTCCTTCTAGAATACAATATACAAACTGAGGGTTAGCATGCTAACAAACACATTCAACATGAAACAAACATGAGAAACAAATTACAAATCATATATAAAGTCAACTGGAAGAAAAGAACAAGAACAAACCAAACGGAAAAACACTTACACTGACTGAGCTTGAAACACAAACGTTTCTCAATCTGGACACTTCAGCATTGCAGGTAGCATGAGAAGAAGGCCATGCTTCCTCCTAACCAAACAATACTCTCACTCTACTACTACACCTGTAGTTAAGTTAGAGGAGGAGAGCAGCTCGGATCCCCTAGAGGGCTGTAGTAGAACTGCAACCTACTATAAATCCATAGTAACAGCACTATGAGCTGTTACAATACCGATCAGCCATAACATTATGACCACCTGCCTAATATTGTGTTGGTCCCCCTTTTGCTGCCAAAACAGCCCTGACCCGTTGAGGCATGGACTCCACTAGATCCCTGAAGGTGTGCTGTGGTATCTGGCACAAAGACGTTAACAGCAGATCCTTTAAGTCCTGTAAGTTGCGAGGTGGGGCCTCCATGGATCAGACTTGATGGCCAGCACACCCCACAGATGTTCGATTGGAATTTGGAGGCCAAGTCAACACCTTGAACTCTTTGTCATGTTCCTTGAACCATTACTGAACAATTTTTACAGTGTGGCAGGATGCATTATCCTGCCGAAAGAGGTCACTTCCATTAGGGAATACCGTTGCCATGAAGGGGTGTACCTGGTCTGCAACAATTTTTAGGTAGATGATATGTGTCAAAATAGCATCCACATGAAGTTTCCCAGCAGAACACTGCCCAGAGCATCACACTGCCTCCGCCAGCTTGCGTTCTTCCCATAGTGCATGCTGGTGTCATCTCTTCCCCAGGTAAACGATGCACATGCACCCGGCCTTCCACACGATGTAAAAGAAAATGTGATTTATCGGACCAGGCCACCTTCTTCCATTGCTCCGTGGTCCAGTTCTGATGCTCACCTGTCCATTGTAGGCACTTTTGGCAGTGGACAGAGGTCAGCATGGGCACTCTGACAGGTCTGTGGCTACACAGCCCCATACGCAGCAAGCTGCGATGCACTGTGTGTTCTGACACCTTTCTATC
>JAKMWG010000037.1:44682-57072 GCA_022758105.1 Pangasianodon gigas
TGTGTGTGTGTGTGTGTGTGTGTGTGTGTGTGTGTGTGTGTACTGACGCCTGTATAGACTCGGTCACTGAGCCGATCTGATTCACTTTGAGCAGCAGACAGTTGCAGGCTTTTTTCTCCACGGCCTGTTGGATGCGTTTGGGGTTCGTCACCGTCAGGTCGTCTCCTACAATCTGGATGTCCACTGAAGCGGTGAAGTCCGTCCAGTTCTGCCAGTCGTCCTGATCGAACGGGTCCTCGATGGACATCACTAAACACACACACACACCAACACTAACGTTATTAAAGTGTTACCGTAACGCTTTCCCAGCTTTACCCCATGCTAGTCTCAGCTCTCGCTGCTTTCAGAACAGTGTGCAGCTGCTGCAGTGAAAACAGACTCAGATGAAAATGTGGAAGTTTGTCGTCCGCTTTTGTGTAACACACGTACAGTGTTTCTGTTGCTGTTAGAGCGATCATTCACCATAAACCCACATCGCTTTTCTGCCGGCCCGCCTCGTACGCTTCACAGGTTGCACAGGAATCAGAAATGAGTCTTCGCTTTCCAACTGCATCATTTTCATCAGTTTCTACCTGCTGTTAAAATTATACTACATCTGCTCTAATATCTACTGACATCAACAATCATCACAAACCAGCAGCGAGCTCCGGAACAAAGCAACACCTGGAAAAGTATCTAGGTAGAGCTATCTGATTCGCCGACGTCAGGATTGTACACATGAGTCTAGCATTACTTTCACTTTCATGTTATTCCAGGTTTGTTTTTGTTTCACAGTGAAGTAGCAAGCTACAAAGCAAACACACAATAACTGATAGTGTCGGGTTTAGTTTTATTAGCAAGTTAGCAAACTAAAATTACCTAGATATTGGGAACTTATGGTTCAGGCAGGTACCGGAACATTTCTTTTAAGGTTCAGGTAGTGTTTTGTTTTTGTCTTTTTAATGTGAATTAAATGCTATTATGCTCTGGAAACACTGGGAAAAAACAGCACTGCTGGATAAAAGTATTTTTTTATTTACAAATTATAGCAACTTTATTATTATTATTTTTTTTTAATCTCTTCATCTTTTTTTTTAATTATATAACTGTATTCAACTCCTAAACCAGACGCCCTGTGGAACTTTCTGGAAGCTTTTTATATTCTGTCTAATGTGACTGAGAAAGCAGTGAACTGAGTTTTAAAACAACAATGTCTTTCCCAAGTCAGAGAAACGTTATTTACATTTAACAAGAAATTCCATGTAATAATATTTGATCAGATTTTTACTTTGGGTTTGTTCCACAGTGAGAATTTCTATAAAGCTGAACCCAGGTACAGGTACCGAGTGCTTCTGGTGTCCTTTAAGCAGCATTTCAATATAATTCAATATAAATTTCTTTTAATAACAGCAGAAGATGATCATTTAAGAATGACGGAAAACGTGCAATAAGTGTACAACGTATTATTTGTCATGTCTACTCCAGAATCGGTGTCGAACTACAGCTCCCAGAATACAGCGCGGCCTACAAACATGGCTGCCAAGGACTACAACACACGACCATCTCAGCCACTCTCATGTTCACAGTCTCCTGCTGACTGATTACTGACTGCACCTGGACTCAATCACGGTCTCACTCGCAGTATAAAACGACTCTGCGCTTCACGCTGTGTCGATTCTCGTCAGTTGCTAATGAGCCTTTATTACTGATCGCTGTCCTGCTGTTGATTTTGTTTCTCTGGAGGATCTGATTGTGTTTATTTATGAAACAAACCTGATTGTGTTTAGAGTCAGGGACACTTCAACTGTAAAAACCCTCAAAACCCTGAACCCTTAACAAAAAATGTATTTTAATAAGTAAGATAATATTTTGGTTATTTATTAGAGAAAGACAAAGTTTTTTTTTATTTCTTAACTTCCCATCCATGGAACACATTTTTATTCAAATTCTCATTAGATTCCAGATGTAATTGTTTATAATAACTTTGATAACAGGGTGCTGTGGTTTCCATCACTGCAGACCCCCTGTCTACACTTCACACACCCCCGGACTCCGTCGCTGAGAGAACCGTGGTTCTAGTGAAGATACCGGTCTGGCTAGTGGGATTAGCATGGCATGTTAGTGACATGAGGAATAAACCACCATCCAGATCACATCTGCTGGTGTTCAGGGTAGAGAGGTGCCAATACTGTGTGTGTGTGTGTGTGTGTGTGTGTGTGTGTACCTGGGTAGTTCCTGATGAAGCTCTTGTACAGGTCTCCCAGTTCCGTCCCTGTGATGTAGCGTTTTGGGTCGTCGGGAGATTTAAAGTCCAGATCGTATTTTCCCGCTTTGTGGAACTCCGATGCTGCAACGTCCATCCCGATGATGATCTTATCCGGATAACCCGCCTTCTGTATAGCAGACTTTAACAGCTCCAATGCTACACACACACACACACACTTTCAGTTTTTCAGTTTTTACACCTTTACAGGAAAATCAGGTGAACTTTCCTGTGTAGTTTGTTTGATTGTGTGATAAACGTTGTGTATAAACGCATGTGAAATATAACTGATTTTTCTGTAAGGGACGACAGCTGGCTGTGTTCATACGCCACTAAACTCACGCTTCAGTTTCACTGATCTCAGCCGTACTTTAGTGAAAATCATGGTGATTTGATATAAAATAAGTGTGATGAGATAAAAGTGCTCTTACCCTCATTATTCTCCAGGATGTTGGGGGCGAACCCCCCCTCATCCCCCACGTTGGTAGCGTCCTTTCCATATTTGGCTTTAATGACGTTTTTCAGGTTGTGATAAACTTCAGCACCAACTCGCATCGCCTCGCTGAAACTGTTCGCTCCCACTGGCAGGATCATGAACTCCTGCATGGCCAGTTTGTTCCCAGCATGAGAACCTCCGTTAATCACATTAAACGCCTGCGTGCACGCACACACGCACACACACACACACACACACACACACACACACAGTAAGATCATGAACTTCTGCTGATAATGACAATATCATGAAGCTAAAGGTAAGCATGGAGTCATGGTGATACATAATCACAGGAATATGGTGAGGTGCTAGTGGTCGAATGATGGAAGTGGTGTGTGAAGTGTGTGAAGTGTGTGTGTGTGTGTGCCAGTACATACAGGTACAGGCAGGATGACGTTCTTGTTTCCCGCGAGGTCAGCGATGTGTCTGTAAAGGGGAACTCCTTTCTCCGCTGCTCCCGCCTTACACACCGCCAGAGACACACCGAGGATCGCATTAGCACCAAACTTAGCTACACACACACACACACACACGAGAGAGACAAACACGAAGAAGTAGAGTGAGACAAAGCCATAAAACAAGCCATAAAACAAGTTCTACTGAGTTTGTGTAGATAATTTTTTATTAAGCACAGCATAAGTGTGTGTGTGTGTGTGTGTGTATGAGAGAGAGAGAAAGTTACTTACATTTGTTCTCAGTTCCATCAAGCTCCAGCATAAACTTATCAATCTTCTCCTGCTCGACCACACTGAATTTCTATCAACACACACACGCACACACACACACACACACACACACACACTTAACACACGTAAGGTCATGGTAATCCCTAACACACACTAACCTGCAATGAATGTAGTGCATTTTTACCTTCTCAATCAGTTTGGGACCGATGTCCTTATTGACATGATCTACAGCCTTCTGAGTGCCTGTCACACACACACACACGCACACACACACACATACACACACACATACACATGTACACATACACACGCACACACACCACAATTACATTTAGAAAAATAGTGAGAGTGAGAAACAGAGAAGGACTTGGAACCTGTGTGTGTGTGTGTGTGTGTGTGTACCTTTGCCCAGGTAGCGGGTCTTGTCTCCATCTCGGAGCTCCAAAGCCTCGTGAACACCAGTGGAGGCTCCGCTGGGAACAGCAGCTCTAAAGAGACCTGAGAAACAGAGAGAGAGAGAGAAACAGAGAGAGATGTTTAGATTTAGAGGTTCTCTAGGTGTCAGTGAAGTGAATTGTTTTGAACAAACACCAGTGAGATCAGTGATGGAAGGAGAACCGAGGCACCAGAACTCTCAGCCCAACAGACCTGAGACATTACAGATGGCTCTGGAACGAGGTACCGAGCTAATGGACTAGTGATTCAGCGTTCTAACTCAGAGCACCTGGAGGAACACCACACGGACACGAGGAGAACGTGTGAAACTCCACACAGACAGAAACACAGATCTGCTGCTTGTCTCCTCGACCTCCGTCTACATCATCATGTGTGTGTCACTGCTGCGCCTCATGCTGAAGAACATCACTGACATCTCCACTGACTCCACGACCTTCAAGCACTGCAACACACTGCTGCCCCATTTCACACACACACACACGTTCTGGTGCTCTCTGCCTGTATTATCCCGAGATCATCACCTGGCACCTGTTCCTCCTCTACAGCTGTGTGTCAGAATACTGAAGAACACACTCTCGGACCGGCTCCTTTCCCACACCCAGCTCCGTCTGGTTTGGGCCCACACACATCCACAAGATTTTCACCTTTTGGTCAGCAGGAGATCTCACATTCTGCTGGACGTGTGTGTGTGTGTGTGTGTGTGTGTGTGTGTGTGTGTGTGTGAAACCTTTGGCTGTGTAAAGGTCGACCTCCACAGTGGGGTTTCCTCGAGAGTCGAGGATCTCACGGGCCTGAATCTTAGTGATGGACATCCTGAGAGAGAGAGAGAGAGAGAGAGAGAGACAGAAGGAGAATGAAACATTCAGAAACAAAAAAATCTTTTGTTCACTTGCTTTCTGTTTGTCATTACACACACACACACACACACACACTCACACTTGCAGCTGTCCCTGTAGATACAGCTATCTAAAGAATCCTATTTATAGTGTGTGTGTGTGTCTGTGTGTGTGTGTGTGGTCAGATACTGTCATTGTAGAGTACTTCATTATCTCTGCCCTTTACACTGCATACATGTGTGTGTGTGTGTGTGTGTGTGTGCAGTTAGGAGTCCTACTTAATCCTAAACTTTGTGTGAACACATTCCATCCTCAGGCTGAACGCCTGTAATAAATTGTAATTAACAATTTATTGTTAGTTACAATAAATTAAACTCATATAAATGCAACAGATTTAAATATGGTCTCTCTCTCTCTCACACACACACACACACACACAGTAACTGACTCTCACACTCCACTCAGATGCATCCTTTAGCTCACCTGCCTCTCCTCCACCTCAGCTGACCAATCAGGACTCAACACCTTATCACGAGCCCAAGTGCCTTCGGTGTGTGTGCGTGTGTGTGTGCGTGTGTGTGTGCACGTGTGGGCCCAGAGTCCAGTTCATATCAGTGCACATGTTGCGCAGCAAGTGTATGTGACGCAAAGTGAGTGTCTAAACTGGACTTTGCTCGCACGCACACACACACACACACACATTATAGATTAAAAATGTAAATGCTAAAATCATTATAATCAGTGAAGAACAGTGTGTTCTACAGCCTGACTCAGAGGACATCTTTGTACGATACAGTAATAAATTCACTGGTTAGGAGAATTATGTAAATCACATATATTTGCATATTTTTCAGAATTTCAGCACACATTGTAATAACACATTCAGTGATTGGTCGGGGGTTAATTTGCATATTAAACAACTTGATTACATCACATTAGTAATTACAATTTACACATCATACAGCACAGACTCACAGTGTTACTGTACAACATCACAGTTCTGCCTTCAGATCACTGTCCTGCGCTTGAGCTTTGCCTCACAAAATGCACACACACACACACACACACACACAACTGTCTTACTATTTTTGTGAGGATCTTTCAGCTCTTTTAGGTTTTTAAATAAAAGCTACAATTTTTGTAAGTTTTGTCAGAAGGGGTCATTTGGTCATCACCAAGGTTAATGCACACACACACACACACACACACACACACAGAAATGATGCAGTAAAGTGAGTTGTGTTACCTGGGTGTTCAGTCGGTGTGTTCAGCAGTGTGTGTTTGTACGTGTGTGCGCTGACTTAGAAAACAGCTGCCCCATTTATAGTCCACCATTCCACAGCCGTATATGGTCTACTGGATAGGGAGCGTCTCAAAACTACACACACTCATCATGCAGGAAAACACACACACACACACACACACACACACACACATCCTTTATGAACTGACTTTAATTTAACTTAGGGATAACAAATGAATTGGTGTACTGAGTGTAAATAAAAGGAAAAACGTTCAGACTCAATAAAATAATATTGTAATTAGAAAATGTTCACATGATGTAATGTTTTAAACATGTATAAATATGCAAATTAGGTGTTATATTTTGTCCAGCTGATGATGACAGTGTAAAAGAGGACCTCCGTCATTAACGTCATGCAGTCAACATGTTTAGGAATATGAATGTCAGGGAATGTGTGCTGTGTGTTATTCATGATGTAGATGGTTTGGGTTGCTAACAGGAAGTGAGCAACTGACAGGAAGTGGGCGCAGTGTGTGTTGTTGAAAGCGTTTTCTTCACTGCTTTTGGATTGTCGTGTGCACACACGCTTTTATTCTCTTTTCAGCATTTCTTACTAAGAACAGTTTCCCACACTCCTGCTCGTCGACTTCCTCTCACACCTCGGCCATGTTGAACACCGACATCACACAACGGTGTGTCATATATCCATTAATACGACGCAACACAAAAGCAGATGTCAAAAAAATACAGCAGACAATAAAAAAATTAGAGTTACAATGTTGTCGTTGTTCCTCTTTCGGCTGCTCCTGTTAGGGGTCGCCACAGCAGATCGTTGGTCCGCATATTTTATTTGGCACAGTTTTTACACCGGATGCCTTTCCTGACGCAACCCTCCCCAGTTTTATCTGGGCCTGGGCCCGGCCCTGAGAGCGCACTGTTGCACGTGGGGTCGGTTCCCTGGCTGGGAATCAAACCCGGGCCGCGGCGGTGAGAGTGCCGTGGCCTAAACACTCCAGGGACCTTATCACAGTTACAATAATAAATCATCTCATTTTGGGAAAAAACAGACAGGGCATATTTGATGTGTATATAAATCACAGAGATAGGAGTGCCTCCACCACGGACACACACTCATCACACTAAACACGTGTAACACACACCTCATATTAATACACACTGACTGTTTTGACATTTATTATAAGCAGTTGTAGGGTGTATGGCTTTGTGAGTTGGATTTGATCATTAGTAGCTCACATGACCATAACATATCTGTAGGTTAAACCTATACTAGGATCTCAGTAATGTACCTAAAATGTGTCTGAATTTCATTCACTGGTTTCTCCACTTCAGCTAACAAGTAATATAACCACCAATTTGCATCATGCTAGCTAAAGGCTAAAATTCTCTCATGCTTCTGTCACACTAGTGAGTTGCTCAGAGTCTAAATATAAGGTTTACCAAACTGTTATATATAAAAAATAAAATCGACACAATGGTGGCGGCCATTTTGAACACAACAACAAACTGTTTTGATATTAACTTTGAAATATGAAATTATATAATTAAGATTTTTACACATATTTTGATGAAAACATAAAGATGTTAGTTTTATTTTATGTCTTAATTTTTCTCTCAGGGATTTTTTCACAGTTGCTGAAGTCGTGTAAAACTCAGACGCTCCCTTTAACACTTGAAGGTCAAAGTTCACTTAAAGAAAGAAATGTGACAGTGAGATTAAGTTTGAATTGAAAGGGCAGTCAAACACACACACACACACACACACATAGGTTAAGTTTAGATTCACTGTTATGGGTGGACATTCTGAAACATTAGACGTTTACACACAAGTAACCACACACACACACACACACACACACACACACACTTGTTTATGGGGACAGTTGTGTAGTTATGATGGGAGGACTTCACGCACTAGACAAGTTCCAGCCATTCTTCTGCTTGTGTGTGTGTGTGTGTTAGTTTCACGTTTCTACTCTTGATGACCTTTAACCTCTTCCTGAAATGAGGATGATTATTTCATAATGCACAAAATAACACAAAAACACACACCATAAACTCATACACACTCAGTCATGATCTCAGAATAAACTTTATGTTATCTTTATTGGGCTAACATTTGAACATTTGTTCGGTTCAGCATCAAAATAATAAAGTAATAAAAAAATCTAATAAACAGATGCCTGAGATGAAGCTCTGCCCATTCCTCAATGAGTACCATCAATCAACCAATCAAATTGACAGGGGCTGAATCGATCCATCACATGCAGCATGTTCTCCAGATTCACTGAGAACACCATGCTGGAGTTGCCTGGATGTGTGTGTGTGTGTGTGTGTGTGTGTGTCTGAGAGAGAGAGAGAGAGGAAGAGGTGTATGGAGGTTCAGAGATTCATCTTCCGGAGGTAAGTAGTCATATCGTAGACGGGAGGATTGACCTTTCCTCCATGAGCATCTTTCACTCCTTTAGCTATGACCAGAGCTGAGAGACAGCGAGAGAGAGACAGCGAGAGAGAGACAGCGAGAGAGAGACAGCGAGAGAGAGACAGAGTCAGTTCATTAACCTCAGAAAACCTCTCCAGTGCACATTAATAATGAGAACCAGCCCAAACAGGAATAAATGAAACTCAGGGTCAAAGTTCATTTTCCACCAGCTCAAGAAAACTACAGCGATCACCATGACAACAGCAAAATCACCTCCAGTATCACAGTGGACAATGATGTTTAAGTCTACATGATACTAGTTACTAGTTTATTTTAGTTTACTTTACTTTTACATGGTTATGTTGGTCATTGTTGCACAGTTTGTACAGTTTTTAAAGATTATTTTTATTACCAGTATGTCTTTATCTACATTTTTAACCAAATATATTCATTGTTATCTTCACTGTTTTGTATTGTCTTGAGCAACTAGCAAGAATTTCCTTCAGGATCAATAAAGTTTATCTTCTCTTCTCTTTTCTCAAAGTCCATTATAATAGCAAAATCCCCATTAATTTACTTTAGTCCCATATGATCTTTTAGTATACAGTTGTGGAAGAGTAATAACTAATTATCGCACTATCCGTTGCACCCAGATGAGGATGGGTTCCCTTTTAAAGTCTGGTTCCTCTCAAGGTTTCTTCCTCATGTTGTCTCAAGGAGTTTTTCCTCACAACTATTCCTTCTGGCTCATTAGAGATCTACAACTATATCTAGATTTCTGTAAAGCTGCACTGTGACAATATCTACTGATAAAAGTGCTGTTGAAAAAAAAACTGAATTGAACTGATTTAGTCTACCTGAATCCTCAGTAAATTAGTAAAGTCCCCATTAGTCTACTTTAGTCCCCATTAGACTGGTAAATTAGTAAAGTCCCCATTAGACTGGTAAATTAGTAAAGTCCCCATTAGACTACTTTAGTCCCCATTACACTACTTTAGTCCCCGTGAAACTGGTAAAGAAAGGATGGTAAAAACCAAGTTCTGTTTTTGTGCACTTTGTAGTGCAGGGTTTTTGCACCCTGGAGTAATAAAGTGTGGATCTGTGTTGTGTTTTGTGTGTGTTACCTTTATTTGATTTGCCAATAGTGAAGGGAAAGGGATCAGGGTCTTTATCTGAGGTCTTCATTTTCACGTCCATGGTGTTCTGTCCATCCACGTTAAGGGCGTCTCTCAGCACTGTGCACTTCTTGCCTGCTAAGGTCACTCCATTAGCAAATAAACTGCTACGGTCATTTGCTATGAGTGCCTTCACCTCCGCTGCCTAGAGAGAGAGAGAGAATTTGGAATTATGCTACAGTACACACACACACACACACATGTTGTAACATGTAGGTGGATTTTTGCAGAGCCCCGCCAACCTCAACACACACACACACACACACACACACACACACACACACAGAGATACCTACATCAACAAACATTTCTACTGTAGAGCAGTTTCGTGTCTCATCATGCTTAGAGAGTGTTGCTTCATTTAAACTTGTCGCGCACACACACACACACACACACACACACACACACACACAGTCTCCACAAGAGAATTATGATGAAAACATTGCTTAAGGCAAAGCTAACATTACAACACACCAACACACACTTGACATTTGTCTAACTGGGACTAAACCAGTCCGTAAACGTTTCAGTTAGATTAGTGAGGACTTGATCAGTTTAATGTGGACTAATGAGTACTTTAATAATATAATAAGGACTACTATTGTCAAACGATAACTAACCAAGTGTAACAAGGACTACGCTAAAGTAGACAAATAGGACTGGGGGGGGGGGGCATAGTGGTGGTGTAGCGGATAGTAAAGACATGTGGAGACTTGAACAGGGGAACAAGCACAGACACAAAATCTCTCTCTCTCTCTCTCTCTCTCTCTCTCTCTATCTCTTTCTGTGTGTGTGTGTGTGTGTGTGTGTTACTCTTGCATGGCTGCATTCCGTCAGTGAAGTATGGAGGGTGTGTTCATCATATGACACTGAGCAAAAGCAAGCATGGCAGGAAGAAATTCTCTCTCTGTCTCACTCTCACACACACACACACACACAGAGTTTCTCTTTCTTGCTAAAACACACAATGAAACTAAAAAAAACAAAAAAACAAAAAAAAAAAAACAACTCTAAATTAAAACTAAATTATGTCATTAAACACACGCGCTGCTAATTGGAGTTTTGTGCAGGCTCAGCCGGAAGTGGGTCGCACCCTCTTCAGCCCCGCTGCACTACTTCCTGCTTTTTTATTCGCGCCTGACCAAATAAGGAGCGGTTTGGCTGCAGAACTCACAGCGCGCGCACAGAGCTGCTCAGTTTAAGGGAAAACCGTTTGATCATCCCTGGACGCACGAGCCCCGAACCAGTGACACACACACACACACACACACAGTATGGAAATAAGTGTCGGGGTTGGTGAAGATAGATGATGGTTACACACGCGATACGATTAAAGCGAAGCGCGTGCACATGTCACGTCTCGATGCTCAGTCAGCTTATCACACACAGAGGAAGAACCTAAACCACGCCCATTTCTCCATCCGGCTCATCACTAGCTAAGCAGTAATAATTAATAAACAGTAGAAACATCAAAGCACCAGGTGCGCTACGTCACAGAGGTCCGCGCGCAACGGTGCTTACACTGGCACAGGATAAATTCATGATGTATTCAGTTGCACGCGCATATTGGTGACTTGCAGCGTGTGTGTGTGTATGTGTGTATGTGTGTGTGTGTGTGTGTGAGAATGAGAGCGCGTGCAAGCGCGTACCGTGACCCCGCTCAGCCAGCCGCCCGGTGCTGCCGCCCACACTGACTCCTGGCCCGGCGTGTGCCCGATGATGACGGCGTCGTCCAGCCACTCGCTCTTGGTCAGACTCTGGATGTAGCTGTCCCAACTCATCTTTCACTCTGGTTTTGTTTTTGGCGCTTTAACGGATTTAGAAAATGTAAAAGTTATAAAGTGTGCGTAAAAAGAGAAGTGAAGGCGGAAGTGAAGTGATGAAGTGAGCGCGCGCTCGGTACCTGTGCTCGGATCCTCCCGGTGACTTTAAGCAAAGCTGCTGCGATGCAAAAGTGAGCACGAGGAAGTTGCCGAGAGTTTTATACTGCACGCTCAGTTCCGCGCGCACGCCCTGCCCTGCCTCGGGGGGTCACTTCCGCAGAGAGAGAGAGAGAGAGAGAAAGAGAGAGAGAGAGAGAGTTTGTAAAGATGAAACGTGTCTGTCTCCACGCCGTTAGATAAACCGAGCATAAAATTCCACAGGGAAAAGTTAAAAAGCACGCACACACCGTGAATCTCTCCAAATAAAACGTGCACGAGACTGATGATCAAAATCTAAACACTGACCACTATAGACCAAAGTTTAGCTCCAATCCTGACCACACACACACACACACACACATATACACACACACACATATTTCCCAATCTGGACAGTTGAAGATTAGCCATGATAACCATGAGAGCCTCAGATTCCAGTTCTTGGCTGACAGGAGAGGAACCTGATGTGGTCTTCTGCTGTTGTAGCTCATCCACCTCAAGGCTGGATGTGTTGTGCATGCTGAGATGCTTTTCTGCTCACCATGGTTATAAAGAGTGATTGAGTTACTATAGACTTCCTAGCAGCTTGAAGCAGTCTGGTCATTCTCCTCTGATCTCTCATCAGCACAGCGTTTCCATCCACAGACCTGTCCTCACTCAGTGTTTTTTAGAGACTGTTGTGTGTGAAAACCTCAGGAGATCAGCAGTTTCTGAAAAACTCAAACCAGCACATCTAACACCACCAACATCCATGGCATGGTTAAAGTCACAGAGATCACACTTCTTCTTCATGCTGATGTTTGATGTGAACATTAACTGAAGCTCTTGACCTGTACCTGCAGGAGTTTATGCATCGTGCTGCTGCTACATGATTGGCTGATTGGATAACTGCAG
>JAKMWG010000037.1:69801-80386 GCA_022758105.1 Pangasianodon gigas
CGGTTGTTGGTGTAGTTGTTGGTATAGAAGTTGTTGGTGTGGTTGGTTGAACGGTTGTTGGTGTAGTTGTTGGTATAGAAGTTGTTGGTGTGGTTGGTTGAACGGTTGTTGGTGTAGTACTTGGCGTAGTAGTTGTTAGTATAGTGCTTATTGGTGTAGTTGGTTCAGTGGTTGGTGGTGTAATAGTTGTTGGGTTATTGATTGTTAGTCTAGTTGGAATAGGAGTAGTACTGGACCCAGCAGTCTTTGGTGTAGTTGCTTGAACGGTTGTTGGTGTAGTTGTTGGGATAACTGTTGGTTGGATGGTCTTTGTGGTCAGTGCTGTGGTTGTTGCACTCGTTATTTGAGTTGTGTGACTGGCGGAGTGTTGTGAGTAGTTAACTGAGCTGCAGTACTCCTCCTCCTTCAGGTCCACTATAGCTTGTCCCTCCAGTGTGGGCGGAGCAGAACACACCACGCTCTCAGGGTCATTCTCCAAACTGGAGAGTCCTGTATGTATGTAAATGTTAAAGCCCTGATCCTCCAGGAAGCGCTGCAGGTAACTCACCTGGCAGGTGCAAACCCAGGCATTTTTGGAAAGGTAGACATACGGTATTTCATCTTTTGAAGCAAAAAATTGATCAGGAAGGTGCTGGATATTATTCTCTTCCAGGTCAAATGTCTTCAGGCTGCTGGAGGAAATGTGCTCCAGCAGGTGGGGGGGCAGGATGTGCAGCTTGTTACGTGAAAGGTCAATGATCTCTAGGAGTGGCAGGTCACTGAAGGTCGCATTGTCAAGGGAACTGATGGTGTTTCCATCCAAATAGACCTCCTTGAGAGAAGGGGCGGACTTAAATGTAGCTCCGCCCAAACTAGTCAGCTTGTTATTAGACAGCCACAATACACTCAGGTTTTTCAGCACAGGACCTGAGAGAGACCAGGTGGAATTACAAATTACAATATTTACACAATTGACAGTATATGCATGTTAGTCTGGTCTGGAGTAAACAGTAGCAAAGCAAATGTACGTAACAAGAATGTGATTGGTCAGAGCTTTGATGACATCACCTTGTTGTTCTTTACAAAATTCAATAAAAAGCAGGAGTCGAGGAAACACAGAGATGTAGTTGATGTTCACGTATACTTTTACTAACTGTTGAGATACATGGCTTAACACTCATTTACTTCAGGACGGAAACATAGCCCCGCCCACCTTCTCGGCCACTTACCTGATTGATCGATGGTGCTGATCAGGTTTTGGGTCAGGTTCAGCTCGTGCAGGCCTGTGAAGTTGGAATAGGCGGCCCAAGAGAGAGAGACAAACTCATTGTGTGAGAGGACGAGTACCTCTGTTCCAGGATCTATCCCATCCGGCACTGTGCTGAGACCCTGGCTCTCACAGCTCACAAGAGGGCGGTGGTCTTTGTTCTTGCCGCTGTAGCAACCACTGCTGGTTGTTACCATGGAGTGTCGAGAAACGAGGAGGAAGAGGATGAGGAACATTCTGATGAGAAAAACATGTAAACATTATAACAAAACTGTAAATATTCACAATTTTAACAATTAAATGTGAAATAATAATAATAATAATAATATAATAATAATAATAATAATATAATAATAATATTATTATTATTATAATGAAACTTAAAAGGCTCCCACACACACTGATCACTGTGTAACACTTCCGCTGTATTACAGTCCTCAGTTTACTGTAAGTAATTCCTGTATTTATTTGTTTATTTATTATTATTATTATTATTATTATTATTATCATCATCATTCTGGAACAGCCCTGTAAAGGTCTTACCTTCAAGCTGTGTTTCTCCTGCTGAGACGACACACACTGATCCTCTCTTCACACACTCCACTATTTAACAGCACTTTACAACACTTTATCATGAAACACCACATTTCCTTTAATGGGAACAATGAGCTGTGTGTGTGTGTGTGTGTGTGTGAGTTGTTTATAGATTATTAGAACACACTCTTATCATTTACATCCCACGTGCTGCTGAATCCTGGATTGTGATTGGTCAGAAGGCGTTGGTTAATTTTCTATAACAGCAGCTCTGACAGTAGCGCAGCTGCAAATCACAGGTTTATATTAATGCACTCGCTCTAAATCGTTATTGTTTCTATAGTAACGGCTCATTCACAGGGAAAAAAAACCCAATTTAAATAAATCATTGATATGGTGAAGTTTTCTTTAAGGAGAAATGTGTTTATGTAACACTGATGGAAGGAGTCTCCAGTGTCAGCGCTTTGTAACAGTCAGAGGTAAAGCTGTAACTTTAAGTTTTCTGACATCTTCAGGACAGAGGAGTTTACGCTTCTTTGCGGTTTCTCAGTAACGTGTGTAACAAGCTGCGTGTTTTTCCTCTTATTAACTTGAGAGAGAGAATAAAGAGGCTGGTGAGGGAACGAGTGTTTATAGCTGCTATAACGTAAGCGACTGGACCTTCCTCCTTTTCTCTGTGTGTGTTTTTAGATATTTTTACAGAATATCCAGTTTCCCATGAGACAACTGATAAACACTACATTTTTTGCAAACAATTATGTCAAAACAGTTCTAGAGAAATTGTAGTTTTTTGTGAAACTTTCCTGCAAAGACACAAAAAATATGAAAATTCCACACTGGTCCTGTAGGAAGTGCACTACATAGTGTGTACTCTATAGTGTACCCTACATAGTGCACTTATATGGAGGGCTGTTTGGTTTCTGACACACACAAGACACACTTTTTATTTTTACTTATTTTTATTCTATTTTATCACAAACCTGTGAAACACACACACACACACAAACTAAAAGAATTAACCATAAAAAGATCAGAACCCAAACTATCAGGTCTGAGTTTATTTCTTTAGTTATTTTCTTCTTTTCCCACACTTGGTTGTTTCTTCTTTTTTCGCTTTTTTCCTCCGTTTCCTTTATTCATTTACTTCACTTTTTCCATCACTTGCTTTTTTCAGTTGTTTTCTATCTTTTGTTCTTTTGTGTACATGTGTATTCCTTTTCACTTCTTTTTCTTTCTTTTCCCATTCATTAATTTTGCTTTAGCTTCCTCTCCACTTGTTTTTATCTGTGTTCTCTCTCACACACACACACACACACACACTCTCAGACTCAGACAGGTGTTTGCTTGCTCTCCAGGTCAGGTGCACTAAGTCGGCGTCTCAGGCGAGGGGGTGTGTTGTATCTTTGGCTCCGCCCCCAGCCCCACTGGGCAAGTTCAGTGTGTGTGTTACTTGGCAGTGTGTGTGCAGTGGGCGGAGCCTGGTATATCAGAAATGGTGGGACACACTGCTGTGGTCGGTTGTGCTGATGCTGATGGTTGCCATAGTAATCTCGGGGATCCCCTCTTGCCACAGGGCTCGGTGACCGTCGCCGACAGCGACTGTGTTGGTTGTTGCTGTCACCATGGTAACTGTGTCCATGGTGACTGGCTGAACTGTCCACAGAGTTCCTCCTGTAGTGCCGCTGCTGCTGCGGGAAGTGACTGTCGCTGTTGCTGAAGGGTGTACACATGCGCTGGGTTCCCATGGCAACTGGCAGCTGGAACATTGATGGGAGGATGAAGAACGGTACCTCATGGGCGGGACTGGGATTTGCTGATGGAACCACGTGGTTCAGAGGCGGAGTGATATGGTTTGGAGTGGAAGGACGTTTTGGCTCCTCCCTCCTCTCTTCCTCAGTGGGTGGGGTTATATGGTGGGCAGGGCTCCAGGAGTGCCTGTGCTGTGGGTTGCTCTTAAAGGGAAACTTCAGCTTACACTCATGTGGAGGAATGAACCGCCCCGTTCCCGGCAGATGAACCACGCCTCCGTCCCCTGCCCTGTCTCCAGTCCCGCCCCCTGTCTGTCGCAGCCGTTTTGTAATTTGCTGTTGCTGCAGATTTTGGAGTCGTGTCTGTTCTTGTTTAAGCCAGCGGAGCCGCCCCCTTCGGAAGGCGGGGTCTTCTTCCATCAGACGCATAACTCGATCTTCATTAGAGAGCAGATCAGGAGAGACACACCCCTCATTATCATGGCCACACCCCTCATTTGCCTCCTTGTCTTTTATTTTTCCAATTCCCTGATTCTCTAACACTTCATGATCCTGAAACACACACACACACACACACACACAGGGATGTTAGCATATTAATGCATAGTGGTGTGTGCGTTTTGTGTGTATGTGATTGTGTGTGCATGTGGATAGCATATGTGTGTTACCTGTCGTAGAGGTAAGACCCTCTCCATCTTCATCATCCTGTCTCTGAGTGCTCGTATCTCTTCGTCCTTCATGTTGTTTTGCTGCTTCACCTCCTGTAAAATGTCTGTTAGCTTCTCCAGGTGAGTCTTCAGCTCAGACATGTCACCTCTGTCCCTGCCCCCTTCGTCACCAACTCCAGCCCCTCCACCACTAATTCTGTCCTTTTCTTCTGTGGCTCCACCCACTGTGTCCCAGACTTCCTGGGCCACCTGCTGCCAGGCTCCGCCCCCTTCAGCCCCGCTCATTCCGTGTATGCGCAGCAGTTCGTTCATCCTCATGATGGCCATGGCATTTATTTCACAGTGTGTGTTTCTGAATTCAGCAAGCGCCACTTCATAACACACTTCCTTCACTGCCTGCATTTGCAGGTCTGACAGGGACACACGCTCAGGGTCAAACACGCCCACACGTCGCCGCTGCGGGATCTGATACACACGCTGAGGCTCACGCCGCTTCCCACTGCTGGGCAAGCCACAACGCTTAACTATAGACTGCACCTACACACACACAGATAAATAGATTGATACACAAATAGACAGACAGACAGATAGATACAGTAAGTGGATAGATAGAAAGATAGATACATAGATAGATAGACAGATTGATTGATAGACAGATAGACAAATACACACCTTGCTAGCTGGTAGTTTCTCTCGGAGAGATGAGATGAGTTTCCAGCTCTCTTCACATGAACGCTTATCAGAATCATCACCACTGTCTGAGTCTGCATACTACACACACATGCACACACACACACGCACACACACACACGCACACACGCACACACACACACACTTTGTGCTTATCTGAAAAGTACGTAGATTTAAGAACCTCAAGGCTTAAACTCATGGAACATAAGATATGTAACTGGACATTAAGGAATGCTGCTGTATCTTTTGGCCTTCATTTACATTGTTTATACTTTTTTAAAAATGTGGACCATAATTTTACTATAGTTTTACCACAGTTTTACTAGTTTTACTATAGTTTTACCACAGTTTTACTAGTTTTACTATAGTTTTATCACAGTTTTACTAGTTTTACTATAGTTTTATCACAGTTTTAGTAGTTTTCCAGTTTTAACACATTGTATACTACTACTCACCACTAGTTTTAACTATACATAACTATACTATAACTATACTTTTAAGGTTAATGTGTTTTGAAATACTTGACCTTGTGAGTATTTAAAATAAGATATCACTACAATACACACTCACCAGTCTCTGCTGCTCGAGCAGAAGGTCAGCTTCCTCTTTCTCCTGACGGTACTGAAGCTCCATGTCATTCAGTCTGGAGAAACATGAAACATGAGAAGGAGGACAAGATCTGCTTTGATTGAAAATTTCTCTTATTTTTGTTGGTCTAATGATTATCTCTCCGTCTTTGTGTCTACCTCGTCTCTTCGTCCTCTCTGATTTCTATCCCTTGTTCTTCCATCAGCTCCTGCTGTGTGTAATTACACTCCCCCTGCTGGTCAATGGTGGTGCTGCATGCTCGCTCCCTCTCCCTCTTTGCCTGCTCTGGGTGATTAAAACGGAACACGTGGCTCTTCCCCATCACCACACGGTCACCTAATAAACACACACACACACACACACGCAATACAAAACATAACCATACAACATAACTCACAAGCATATAATTTTCATACACAGAACTAAAACATTTTCTGTATATCTGCATTAGTATAGAATGTTAAACACTCACACACACACACACACAGACCTTGTCTGAGCACTGTTGATTCTGTAATTAGTTTGCCGTTGACATAAGACTTCGATCCTTCTAATGGCTCCAGAGTTACAACAACTGAAACAAAGCAATTTCAATTAACATACACACAGATTGTATGAAACAACTCTGTATCTAACACTGAAACCACACACACACACACACACACACACACACACACACATATTTACTCTCTCCATGGTGGTCAGTATAG
This sequence comes from Pangasianodon gigas, assembly GCA_022758105.1. Lineage (NCBI taxonomy): Eukaryota > Metazoa > Chordata > Actinopteri > Siluriformes > Pangasiidae > Pangasianodon > Pangasianodon gigas. Next base: position 75,986 of record JAKMWG010000037.1, read on the forward strand.
CAGTTAAAGAAACAATGCTGTTCCATAATGAACGGCCCACTGAGCCTGATATCCACCTCCTTCTGACCGACCCTGATAAACACACAAACACAGGTCTTTAGCCACACCCTTTCCAGCATTAAGCCACACCCCTCTAGTTACCTGCAATATCTCAAGTCAAATACCTCCCTCCACCCCCTCATTTCCAGGCCACACCCCTCCCTCCACCCCCTCATTTCCAGGCCACACCCCTCCCTCCACCCCCTCATTTCCAGGCCACACCCCTCCCTCTACCCCTCATTTCCAGGCCACGCCCCTCCTTTTACCTCCTCATTGGTAGGCCAAGCCCCTCCTTTTACCTCCTCATTGATAGGCCACGCCCCTCCTTTTACCTCCTCATTGATAGGCCACACCCCTCCCTCTACTACACACAAACACACACCTACCTAGTAATGCCCTCTTTAATGTAATACAGGAGACACTCAGCCATTAGAGGATCTTCATTGAGGTTCACCAGGTGTGGTGTCTGTACACACACAGACACACACAGACACACACACACCACATACACAGACACACACGGACACACACACACCACATACACACACAAACCACATACACAGACATATACACACATCCACACACAAATACAAAGGAAACATAACTGCAGTGAGAGTACATGAATGTAAAAGTGTGTGCATATGAGTGTGTGTGTGTATGTGTGCATATGAGTGTGCATATGAGTGTATGTGTGAACAAGTGTGTGCGTGTGTGTGTGTGTGCAAGTGTTTGTAATGATTGTGTGTGTGTGTGTGTGTGTGCATGTCTATGTACTCACTCCTTTAGGTGAGAACACACCAACAGTTCCTCCGTCCTCTTTAATAGACATACCCATCTCAGCCAACAGAGTCTCTCTGCCAAGGAAACACACACACACACACACACACACACACACACAGGTAGTCTTACACAGTGCACTTCAGAAATACATAAACAGAATGTGTGCGTGTGTCTTACCTCTCCAAACGCATAGAATTGGTTTTTCGTAGTTTTTCCTCCCAGGTTTCATTTAAATCAGCAATAATCTTCTCTGTTTCCTACACACACACACACACACACACACACACACACACCCTCAGTCTCTTAAGCCACACCCTTCTGCTTACCGTCAGAATATTAAGCCACACCCTTCTGCTTACCCTCAGTCTTTCCATCGCCTCCTCCTGTGTGATCTCATCCTGATAACCTGATTGGTTAAGGCCACAGTGAGAGGAGGGGTCAGTATCTCGGGATGGGGCTGTGATTGGTGGAGCGCTGTTAGGGGCAGAGCCAGTGGCTAGTGCAGAACAGGTACCGATATTACTCGCCTCCGCACCTGCCAAAGACAAATCAATAATGACCAGCTGTGTGTGTGTGTGTTTACAAGTGTGTATATCCGTGTGTGTGTGTGTGTGCGCGCGAGTGTGTGTATGTGTGTGCAAGTGTGTATTTATGATTTTGTGTGTGTGTGTGTACCAGTGATTAGCTGGCTAAGTCCCTGTGCTAGCAATAGCTCTCGGAGTCGGTTCACTTCCTCCTTCAGTTCTCTGATTAGCCGCGCGTTTGGATCTTCATTGATCACGGCATTACAGCGAATCTGTTTTGCACGATCAGCATACCTACACACACACACACACACACACACACACACACACACACTCATCATTAACACTTAACAAAACAAATACACCAGAAATGGCTGGAGAAAGGGTGTGGCTAAAGACACTCCGTGTAAGGTGTGGAATAAAAAGCGGCGTGACCTAAGTAATATTTTCTGTGTGTGTATTATAGCTGTATCTGTGTGTGTGTGTGTGTGTGTGTGTGTGTACCGTAGAGTACTGAGTGTTTCTTCATAGTTGATGTCTGCAGGGCTGAGAGCAGCAATCATAACAGTGCGTGAGTTACCACCTGTAACATGCACACACACACACACTTGTAAATCACACACACACACAAACACACACACACACACACACACACAGTTCTTTCGCAGCTCTCTCACCAAGGTTTTCCTTCAGTAACCATGTAAGGACCGAGTCTCTGTATGGGACGTAGTCTGATTTCTTCTTTTTGCTGTTTTGCTGCACACACACACACACACACACATACACACACCCACACAGCTGAAATAAAACACTCAAAGTAACATTAGGTACTGAACTACATCTATGTTGAAAGGTCTGTGTGTGTGTGTGTGTGTGACTGTTTGTGTGTGACTGTTTGTGTGTGTATCTCACCATGTCACACAGTGCAGATATGACCTTCCCCAGTGTAGTGAGAGATTTATTAATGTTAGCTCCTTCCTAAAACACACACACAACATGACTTACTTCCTGCCCAATACAGGTCCATCCCAAACTACACTTCATCACTAGCTAGGGTTCTTACACTTCTGTCCAACGCTAGCATTCAGAACACAGCCTTTAATTCAGATGTGGTAATTTGTGTTTATGCAATTTTGTCCTCTAACCTTTAACCTTATGCCCTTTGCTCCAGATGAAGCAGCTCTCTCACTGCCAGCCAAGTCGACTAGACTGATCTTACTGACCTAGAGATTTAGACAGAGAGACAGAGAGAGAGACAAAGAGACAGACAGAGAGACAGAGAGAGAATGTTTAAAAGTCTTGCCATGTTTTTTGCCCACACTCACCCAATGCTATATATATGAGCCCCCACAACACACACACACACACACACACACCTTCTCAGTGGTGAGGTTGGTGATGACGTCTCGGCGGCGCTGACTAAAGATGAGTGTAAACACTGCGTGAGAGCGACTGCTTGCCTCATTCATGTTCGTTGCGGCCACCGTACTACACACACACACACACACACACACACACACACAGGCATTTACTCCTCACTGTTTCTAAAACGCAGTGTGTAAAATCTGTAATGATTTCAATACTGTGTGGAAAAACTGGACCTAAAATTTTAACAACAAAATTATTCATGTAAATATTTAGAATTTGTGTGTGTGTGTGTGTGTGTGTGTGTTACCGTGCTCTGTTCCCACACTCCATCAGCTCGGTGATGTCCCTGTAGTTGGACACAGCGTGAGTGGTCAGATCCTCCACGTACGGTCCGAGGATGGGATGTTCACGCACACGCAGTCCAACAACGCACACAGGGCTTAGCAGATCACACACACGCTCACAGTAAATCTCCATGTAGGAGACCTGACACACACACACACACACACACGCAGTGTACAACAGGATGCTCAGAGCACTAGATAAAATAGTGTGTGTGTGTGTGTGTGTGGGTGTGTATATATGTATATATACCTCCACTGAGTATGACAGATCAGGATCTGTGTTCTCTGTGATGCGATTAAATAGATCTTCACACATCTGCAGGCCACAGTACACACACACACACACACACACACATCTTATTAAAGTCATTAACGAGAATTGAACATTACTTAATCTTTTCTCTAATACCTGTTGGTTATACAGTATAAACATGACTCACAGGAAACTGAATTGTATTATTTAATTTTATTTTAGATATTTTTTGTAATGTGTTTATATTCAGCCATTAAACAATGAAACACACTGCACACAGAGCAGCCATTTTATAGTCACTAAAGCTTTTACTAAACAAATTTATTATTATTATTCTTGTGCTTGTTGTGTGTGTGTGCGTGTGTGTGTGCGTGTGTGTTACCTGTGGTATGATGCCCTGTTCTTCAGGCTCTGGTTTTCCCATCATGGTGTACGATTTTCCTGCTCCAGTTTGTCCATAAGCAAAAATACACACATTATACCCTTCAAATGCATGCAGTAACATCTGCTCTCCGATATCCAAATACACCTGCTTCTGGGAAATATACGCAGGATCGTCCTCCAGCACACACACACACACACACACACACACACAAAACAGAAAATATAATAATAAAGCACACCCACACACACACAATGGGAAACACAATATCTCACACACACACACAATGGGAAACACAATAATATCACACACACGCACAAAACAGTAAATATAACAATATATCACAATATTATATAATAATATAACTTACTGTAGTGCGTGACCAATAGGAACGGGGCTTACTGTAGTGCGTGACCAATAGGAACAGAGCTTACTGTAGTGCATAACCAATAGGAACGGGGCTTACTGTAGTGCGTGACCAATAGGAACAGAGCTTACTGTAGTGCGTGACCAATAGGAACAGAGCTTACTGTAGTGCGTGACCAATAGGAACAGAGCTTACTGTAGTGCGTGACCAATAGGAACAGAGCTTACTGTAGTGTGTGACCAATAGGAACAGAGCTTACTGTAGTGTGTGACCAATAGGAACAGAGTTTACTGTAGTGCGTGACCAATAGGAACAGGGCTTACTGTAGTGCGTGACCAATAGGA
>JAKMWG010000037.1:115157-127065 GCA_022758105.1 Pangasianodon gigas
CACACACACACACACACACAGAGTAAATGGACTCCTTACACTGTATGTAGTTTATGAGATTTTATTTGAACAATAACAGCAGAACACACATTCATCTACACACATTAGCCTAACAAAAGCTATGTACACACACACACACACACAGTACATCTTGCTAAGGGAACACATCATACATAACATACACATACACAGCTGTTACTACACTATAGTGAGAACACACACACACAATACAGGTGTGTTATGATGATTGAGGTCTGCAGAAGGCAGTGCTCAGTGCCATCTCTAAATATACTCAACAGGACACGCCCATGTTACAAATTCCAGACAGGAGAGGGGCAGAACAATGACAGCCTTAATTCTGTGTGCCACTGGACAGTCGGTGCCCCTTTGCTGTGTGCTGATTGGTGAAGTCAGATGGAGGCGGAGTCTGTGATTGGCTGGCTGGTGCAGCATTCTACAGAGAAAAACATAAGACAGCAGCTACTATACACTCTGTGTGTGTGTGTGTGTGTGTGTGTGTGTGTGTGTGTGAGTGAGTGTGTGAAACTCACAATTCGTCCACGGCCACAGAACACCGTAGTGAGACCAGTGTGTGTGTGAACAGGTTTCAGTGTGTGTGGCTGCTTCAACTCCTTTAGTAACTCAGGACTTCCCAAACCCACTGCAGGACAGGAAGGGAGCCATGTGATTAACAAACACATACACACATACACACACACACACACACACACACACTTACTGGCCTGGTTTGGAGATGCTGGTGCTTTTGAAGTTGGAGTTGTGGGTGGAGACTGAGGAGGAGCAGACTGAGAGAGAAAATATAAATATCTTTAGTCATGCCTCCTAAAGTCAGCCAGGCCTTAAACTCAGCGAGGCCCACCGTCAACCATGCCCCAAAGTCGGCCACGCCTTAGAACTAGCCACGCCCCAAAGTCAGATACTGTTGTACTTAAGCGTTTATATTGCTTGTTTCCAGACATGGGAGATCAGATTTTCACTAGACTATGTCACAGGAATAAATGTTTCTTTTAAGAAAATTATTACAATAATTATAAACATATACACAATTAATAAACAAATGTAATAAGTAAGGAATAACATATGACAGGCCATGCAGTTATACATGAAATAATCCACACCAAAGTGGTATATAACAGCACAATCTAGAGTGTGTTATTCTGTTTTATACCACAGCGATTAGCCAAAAATTACAATATTTAATTTATTAATGAATGACATGTTGTGCATTTTAATGGTTAATAGTTAGATTTAATGTTGTGAAATGTCTGAGAGACAAATTAGTTCCTGTTATCACTTATGTTATAGTGTGATAAACAATCATTCCCTCACCAGCCTCTCTCTCTCTCTCTCATTCTCTCCCTCTCTCAAAAAAATGCAGCCTTTCTTTTTACAGAGAAACTGGAAAGAGTAAACTCCTCTATCTGAAACACTTTCACGTGCTGAGAAATTTTACGGTGAACTGTGACTGTTACAAAGTGCTGACACTGGAGGCTCCTTCCATAAAAGTTAAATGGTAAGGACCTTGCCTGCTAGGTGGACTCTGGCCACCAGAGGGAGACATGAGAAGTCTGTCAGCTAATTACTCTCAATCATTCTCACCTGTCCCTGGCTCTATTTAAGGGAAGCTTGCCACTCACTCCATGCTCAGTCTTGAGCTCACTTTGTGAGGGTAAGACTAAGCTGGTACTGGTAATTTTGAAAACTGGAGCTGTACTCTAGCCTTTTTTCTGCACCAGGTTGGCCTCACCTTGTCAACCTAGCTACTCTCTTGAGTTTTTGAGTTCCTTCCCTTGAGAAAAAAAAATTCTACTTTTGAGTTCACTCTTTTCCTTCATCTGAGAGAAGGTGTTTGTTCTGTTTTCAGTTTCAGTAAGTGCTCTGTCCACTGTGTCACCTGCGCTTTGGTAATGCAGTAGCTCTGCATTAGGGCCCATTCTCTCGTGTCTCCTGCCTCCCCGTTACATAAATAAACTTTTCCTAACAAAAAAAAAGTCTCCACATCAATGATTTTCCTTTGTTAAACAACAAGTTTTTAAAATCTGTTTATTATTAGTCTTAGATTATTTGGAGCTTTTGCCGTACAAGTCCCTGTGTATGAGCTGTTACTATGGAAACAATAACTTGGTGGAATGAGTGCATTTAATTTAAGCCTATAGTTCATGTTACAGCTAGTGTCTGTGCTGTTGTACAAATATAATGCACACCCTCTGACCCATCACATTCGCAAATTCAGCCTCACTGTGGTATAAATATATATAAATGTTTAATATATTTAAAAGTAGTTTACTCTTATGGATGAAAAAGGGAATAGGGTACTAGCTCTTAACTCACAATTGTAAATGTTGTGAACGTGACAGTATTTATGTAGAAGAGCCCAGAGAAATCCATCAACATCATCAATGTAAACAAACAGCCAATAAAGTTAACATTGTTAAATAAAACAGATAAATCACAAACCTGTTGGAGGAGCTATTCTGGCATTCTGCACAACAGTAAAGCTCCTTATAATGTAGGACAGATAAACCACACCCCCTTATCTGACCATACAGACCCCACCCCCACCCCCCTGTTGATATATAATGATTATATTAGATTATTATTTGGCTTACCTTTATTTCTTCCATCACATTCATACAGTCACTGAGAGAGAGAGAGAGAGAGAGAGAGAGTTTAAGATGACTTTAATGCATCAGTTTTAATTTTACATTCACAAATCCCACTCAGAACACTTTACAAGTCCATGTAATTAAAAAGTCCAGAAATCACTGCCAATCCAGTCTCATGTCTCCAGCTTGTACAAGTTCCCAGCAGATGTCTGGATGGTACCACAGTCTCTGAGCACACTTGAGTCATGATGTAGTGTGGAAACAGAGTGAAGAAGACAGTGAGAAGTCCAGAAAATCTGAAAGAGTGCCAGACAAATCCTGTCCATAAGTAACTCAGAAATGTCCATTTCCAAGTCTAAATCTTCTCCTAGGTGAGACCATTGATGATGTTCTTTCTTGGTGATATGTTGTGCTGAATTCACAAACTTGGACTTAGGGAAGTAACTCGACAGTGAAACATTCCTTTTTCCTTTAGTTTGTTCTACAAACCGGTTGATCTGTGTGATGGAGTACATGCCATCTGTCACACTCACCTCATATGAGGAGATCTCGCCCTTCTCCATACGTGTGTGCTGGTCTCCTTTAGCACCTGTACTGCAGTCTGGCCTTTCACTTTCTTCTCTAACAAATTTTTCACCATTGCAAAATTTCCCCGCTTCATTTTGCTTTTGCTCGAGTCCTGTGTGTTCTGCTGCAGCGTTGTGGGATCACTGACAGTCTTGGTGTCAGCATTAAGGCCAGCATCACTGCTAGCGCTACTGCTCACTCCCGCAGTGACCTCAGGTTTAGCACCTACGTTATCGCCTGCACCAGCGTTAAACTCAGCATCCATACAATTATTAACATTAATGCCAGTGTTGTTTACAGTTTTAGCATTGTTAGCATTACTGTTGTGTCCAGCACTGACGTCTTCCATTTTAGACTTCACTGTGTCAGTGCTCTGTGACTCATTTGCCTGGAGCTTGGGCCTCCCTGGTGCTCTCCTGCTGACTATCGCCACTCTGTTGGCGCTGTACCACAGCCATGTCACCCCCTGAGCTTCCCGGCTGCACAGCTCTGTGCAGACAGCCCAACTTTTTATGCCCAATATCCCCACACTCAGAACATCTCAGGCTTTCAGTACTGGCGAACACAGTGTAGCTGCTGTCTCCATGATTATATTTAAAACTTATATCGATGGTTTCATCTCGGTTATTATGAAACATAAAAATGTGTCTATGAAAAGACATGTTTCATTGCTCAGTTTTTACAGCCAAGCAGAATCTTTCTCATGAAGCCTGTGAACTTCCCATAGTGAGCCACCTCTTTCATCACCTCGTTTTAATGAATGGAGGCATGCTCAAGATTACGACTCATGTCGCAGGTGAGAATAAAAGGGAGACCAACAGAAAACATATTTTTGTTAATAGCACTTCTCTTAGACAAAGGCACAGATCTGGAGGGTTCATGGGCAGAGTTTGGGAGACTAGGATGTTTGCATGCTATCGGACGCCCCCACTCTCACATGTTCACTCAGATTTGTTGGCAGTAATGGCATTAAAATCCTAATGAAATTAAAAATGACACTGCTTCTCTTACTGAAGATCCTTTCAACACACTTAGCACTGCTTGACTCTATAATATACAGTTATAGAAGGGAATGATTTATAATCGCACTATCCGTTGCACCCAGATGAGGATGGGTTCCCTTTTGAGTCTGGTTCCTCTCGAGGTTTCTTCCTCATATCGTCTCAGGGAGTTTTTCCTCACCACCGTCACCTCTGGCTCGATCATTAGGGATCTAAATCTAAAACTATATCCAGATTTCTGTAAAACTTGTTTGTGACAATGTCCATTGTTAAAAGTGCTATATAAATAAAACTGAATTGAACTGAACCCCCCCTCTACACCCCCCAAACACTTTATATTCACCACACACACTCTAACCAAACCCTTCATACTCCAAACTCGCCCCTCTTACTCAAAACACACCCATCGCACTTCACACACCACACACTCCAAACACACCCTTCACACTCCAAATGCACTCCACACACTCAAAGAGAAAGCACATGAACCCACTCACTCCACAGAGATCATTACCCCAAATAACAAATCGAATTTCAGAATTATCCAAGATAAAAGAGCTAACATACCTGCTGATGCTTGATGACTGATCAATACCAACTGACCATCCTGCTCAACACTCAGGAATCAAACACACACACACACACACATGCGCGCACACAGCGTGAATTCTGCTGACTGACACAGCACTGCATTAATTATTCACCTGTTTATGGCTCCAAAGTCCAGAAGAACAGAGCAGAAAGAGCTCCAACCATAAACAAATAAAACCTCTAATTGTACACTACACATGCACACTACGTGCTACACACTGTACCCACTCACTATACACTCCTCACTCTCATAATACTCCTCACACACTGTATTTACATTTATATTTGCAGATGTTTAAGCTGGGCATTGGTGTATAAACATCTTGCTTAGAGAAACAGCAAAGAATTGTTCATAAAGCTCAGACTGGAGCTCATGAGAACCGCTTCAATTAATGACATGGAGGTGTTAAAATCAAGCCAGAGGGAACAATAAGACTGAACACTCACTCACTTCACCAACAGAGGACCAGACCCTCACTTCAACAGACGCTCTGCTGAAGAGATTTTTTAACGCAGCAGGTTATGATATTGTCACAGTGAGGCGTTAACACGGCATATGAACTGAGCTGCTATTGTGTGAAGGATGCGTGTTTCTCTTTGTTAAAACAAACATGGAAAACTCACTTTACTCTACTCAGCTTTTATTTATCATGTACATAATCAAATAATTTAAAGCACTTTGTACAAAGTTGATAGCAAACTGTTTTACACAAAACTATTCAACAGTTGAAAAACTTTTATTTGGCTTTGTATAAAATAAAAGGCCACAAGAGGTAAAAATGTTGCATTAAAATTAAAAAAAGAAATTTTTCATTTTGTACTCAATATAAGGTTTTATAAAATTATTGCCATTGAGTTTTCAAGGCAAACACAGACACAGCCTCAGTATACCAGGAGAGACACCTCTGTTTTGATAAGTGTTTAATCACAGTGAACACACACACACACACACACACACACAGACTGTTAGGGATCTACAAATGAGACCATGATATATCGAGTGCCCTTGGTTGTAGGCAGACCCTCGTGGTAGTGTGTTAAACGTCCCGGGTGCATTAAAGACCAGCCTTTTCTCGGAGCTTCAATTCTGCAGTCATAACGCAGGAACCTGCAGCCCCCTCCCTGAAACACACACACACACACACACACACACACAGTAAGTATTATCAGAACTGCAGTACTGTACCTATGGAGTAGAGTGTGGGTGAGTGTGTATGTGTGTTTGTGTACCTCGTAGTCTTTCCCCTTGCTGTTCAGGGCAATGTTGATGGTGAAAGTTGATGAGTCGTGATGTGGGCGGAGTGAAGGTTGTTCATCAGGACGATAACGAACCACAAAATTCATCACAGCTTTAGCCTGAAAAAAAAAAAAAAAAAAAACCCACACACGCTTAGCTTGGTAGTATCGTAGTACTGGACTAAAGGTCCTGTGTTGCAAGCTAATTAAAAGTTTACCAGGCTAACAATGTACACTCTTCACACATAGATTAGCTACAAAACATGCTATTCACTTACACAACATGAACAACACACAATAGGCCTCATTTATCAAGCTGATTACAAACAGATTTATTCATAAATCGTTCGTACGAGCGTCTGCACAATAATTTTGGAAGTTTAAAGTTTAAATTTGGAAAAACGTTTGTATCCTACTCGTACTCTTGAGTGTGTGTAAATTTATGCATAAGAAGACTAACTACTTCAGATCATATGATCTGCATGGATTACTGCACTTTTATATCTGGAATATACTGTGGAGTTTAAAGTGTTTATTTTTATTACATTTACAGCGTTTAGCAGACGTGATTATCCAGAGCGACTTACAGAAGAGCTTTGGAGTCTCGATCAAAAACACATCCTCATGCTAGTTCACTCACTCAGGGACTAAGAACATTGAATGAAAACCAGTTGTTTTATTTTACTGGCATTAATTAAAGAATATAAAAATAAGGAAAGCGAGCCAACACAAACCCATAAATTAAGACAAATAAAACTAATCATTCAGTTATGATAAAGAAATGGCGGCGTATAAACGGAGGACAGGCCGGTCTGTCTGCGCAGAGCCGTAAGACGCAAACAAACGCCTCAGCTGATGGAGGACTTAACGCTTGCTTATTATTACTATATATTATTAAATATTTTTATTGGCATAGACATGAGTCAAAATAACTTCCACTTCTGGTTTTCAGCCTTTACCCTGATTGCTCATTTCCTGCTCCCAGCTGTCTGTGCACTTTACCTTTTATGGAGTTTTGTGGGTGTCAATAAATGCAAATGAGCTGCGTCAGGAACGCGATTTACACTTTACTGGTGATCATCATACACAAGCAAGTACCAGGAAAATCAGTGTTTCTGAATTCTTTGGAAATCTGGCAGAAAATTTCAGTTAAATTTGGTTTACACAAACATTTACACACAACTTTAATAAAAGATTGATAAATGAGGTCCACTGTATCCATAAATACCAGATGTGTGTGTGTGTGTGTGTGTGAGTGTGTGTGAAATGTGTAAGTATACCTTTGCATAATATCCTGGGTAAAGTTTCTCAGTTACAGGAACAATGTAATCTTTCAGGAATTTGAGCCACTCTTTCTCAAACTGAATCTGATTCATGTGAATATCAACAGTGGGAACGTTTTCATATCCACCTGATAACCTCTCATCCTGAAACACACAGACACATCCTGTCAGTTAACTCATAGTTCACGTTACCTCAGTGAGGACATATGCAATGACGCACACACACACCTCATGTATGCCCCCGGACCACTGGCCGAAGTGCTCCATGGTCTCGATGAGATCGTCACACATCTTGTCTGAAAATGCAGGAAACCAGTAAACATCTGGACACGGCTGTTCCACCACATCCACGCCATCCTCAAAGATCTGAGAGTAATCCTCATGAACATACTTCTCCTTCCAGTCCTACACACACACACACACACAGAGTGACCCAGAACCCTAATCTCAGTAAAATAAAGTAAAATCAATCTCGTATATTCCTATCATTATGGGGACATTTGTTCACTAAAAAAGGGTGAATAAATGTCCATGGCGGATTTGTGCTTCTGTGTGTGTGTGTGTGTGTGTGTGTGTGTGTGTGTGTGTGTGTGTGTGTGTGTGTGTGTGTGTGTGTGTGTGTGTGTGTGTGTGTGTGTGTGTGTGTGTGTGTGTGGGTGGGTGTGTGTGTGTGTGTGTGTGTGTGTGTGTGTGTGGGTGGGTGTTTACCATGGGGTTGTCAAATATCTGCCACATATCTGGATGCAGTCTGCTGATGTTGTAGTTGTTGGTGGAGATCAATCGGCCGAACTCATCCCTATTGGACACGAACATAAACACACCCTGCACAAGAACACACACACACACATACATACACATACATACACAGAATAAAAAAAAAAACAAACTCTGTGCCAGTTAATGCATCATTTGTACAATACACAGGCAGACTGTTACAGCACACACCCATCCTCAAAATCAATTTCTACAACTATCTCACACACACACACACACACACACACCTGGTCCCGAACTGCTCTGCAGAACACCATGTCTGGGTCCAAACCATCCTCCTGGTAGAGAGACACGGGGGAAAGACGAGTACGAAGAACTTCACCGCGTATCAAATATACCTGAGTTATATACGGAACATTCCACACTCCACTGAGAGAGACAGAGAGAGACCGACAGTGTCGGTTAGTACAGACAATAAATGTCAAATGTGACTAACACACACGCACATGCGCGCACATGCTTGCACACACATGTGCACACAGCAGCTGATGAACTCACACTCTTTTTCCCTGTACGATGTCGATGTAATCTTCAGAGCGGGAATAAAAACCTTCAGGACTCAGAGCTCCCCAAAAATTAGACCAGAGTTTACCATGACGAGACAGCATCGGGGCAATAACGGGCCTGAGAGAAAGAGAGGAATGCAGTGAACCTTTCGATCCTATTCAGTCAAAAAATGTGTGTGTGTGTGTGTATGTGTTCTCCCCTCCTAAGACTGACTGCAGATGCAGAAAAAAGATGCTATTCCCAAATTAGTCTTTTAAATTCTGTTCTATTCCTTTAACCTGGGTTTGTGGATGTTCTCTCTTTATGTCTCCCACTTTGTCCAAATTCTCAGAATCTTGTTGAGCAATGGAAGGAGCATCCTGAGGAACTCTTTAAGCCAGAGGACAAGTCCACGCTTCAGAAAGAAATCTAGTGTTCAGGAGTTTCAAAGGTTAATCTGGTGGTTAGAAACCTTCATCGTTTCTGCAGGAGTGGATGAGATTCGCATTTCCGCAGTGTGGCATGGAGATCTGGGGCAGTGCCTTTAGACTGGAAAAGCGAAATGGTGGTCTCTATTTTCAAAAAAGAAGGCCAGAGCGTGTGCTTCAGTTACAGAGGAATCACACTCCTCAGCCTCCCAAGAAAAGTGAGAGGAAACTGGGGAGGAAACATCCACTAGTGGAACCTAGGATTCAGGCTGAAAGATGCAGGTTCTTCTCCGGCCGTGGAAAAGTGAAACGGCGCTTTACTCTTGTACAGCTTTGCACGTATCCAGTCTACAGTTCTGTGGATTCGGAGCTGGGTGGGTTAGACTCAGGGTCTTGGACTATCAGTTGGGGTGCACGAGTGTATATGTCACTGTGTGTGTGTGCGCATGTCTGTGTATGTGGCTTTATATGTGACTGTGTGATTGTGTGTGTGTGTGTGTCTGTATATGTGATTGTGTGTGTGTGTGTTCGTGTGCGCGTCTGTATATGTGACTGTATATGTGACTGTATATGTGACTATGTGTGACTGTATATGTGATTGTGATTGTGTGTATGTGCTCTGTTTGTCATACTTGTTCTCTTCGATGAGGATGCGCAGAATGTCTGGGTTAATCAAAGCCACATCACTGTCAATGCTGAAGTAGTAATCACAGGCAGGATCACTCTTACACACCTCCCTAACACACACACACACACACACAGACAGATGAACAGAGAGGATAAACCTGTTATAAACAATCACTGATACAAAGAAGTGAATAAACACAAATCTGCAGTCAAAATTACAAACAACATTTTGCCTCAAATTAGTTTAAGCCAATTAAATTATTTCACATCATCATCATGCGACAAACATTCAAAGAGGAGTGTGTGTGTGTGTCTGTCTTACACTGCCATGGTTCTGGCCTGGTCGTGCTGTAGGTTCTCTTCAGGTCCAACAATACGAGCATTAGGGAACAGAGAACGATGTTGATTCCAGAACCGCTGCACATGTTGCTCATGATACACCATCTACACGCACACGCACACACACACACACACACACATTACGGATTTTTATGTGTGCACGTGTCCATTTGCTGTGCATGAACAGTACGTGTGGTGTTGTGCGCAAACAGTATGTACGTTATTGTGTATGAACAGTCTTAGGCGTGTGTGTGGGTAGTTCATTGTTGTCAACCGCTCCAGAAATTCCTCAATAAATGGCGTCGGCTGTTCGATAAACACAGCAATGAGAACCTGCGGCATCTCTTCATCCTGTAAACAATGAAGAAAATTAACATTATTCAAATTATTCAAGCTAATTTATTTAATAAAAGGAAAATAAAGCATTCAGTTTCATGTCCTTTGTGATGATGGGCTAGAATCTAGCTGACGGAGAGAAAAATATTGACTGGACAATCAGAACAGTACAGAATAAAATTCACATCACTCGAGCCCCGTCACCATCAGACAAATGATTATTTTTATTACTGCTGTATTATTTTAATAAACACAAACACACGATAATGAATAATAATGAACACTGACCGGCACGTCATTAAAGTACAGCAGGTCATCATCACACACACCACATCCTCGCTCATACGTCCACGCTGTCGGCACGTAATTACCCAGATAATTCAACTGGAGCTGCGAACACGCGTGCGCACACACACACACACACACGAGCACACCCACAGTATGAGTACAGTGGTTATTAGACTGCAGGTCCAAGTAAGATGGAGACATGAGTGAATGAATATGTGTGTGTGTGTGTGTGTGTGTGTGTGTTTAGATGAAGTGTTTTAATGTTGGAGGGATTGTTTACCTTAGTCGGGCCGTTGCCATGGATAACAACAGGAAGGGTGTCATAAGCGACATTTCGAGCTCTAACTCGAGATTTCTCAAACTTCAAAACGACTTCCTCTGAAACACACACACACGCACAGCTGAATGTATACAGAATCTGTGTGTGTGTGTGTGTGTGTGTGTTTGTGTGTGTTTTCTCACCAATGGCACCGTTAAGATTCTGGAAAATCCGTGACTTATGATCCAATGTCATGTTAAACTTCGTCTGAGAGAAACAGAGAGAGAAATTAGTGAATTATTTGCATTGCCCCCAACACACACACACACCCCAACTCCAAACATCCCCACATGCACCGCTGATGAATACCCCCATAAGCTCCCCCCCCACACCCCCCCAACACACATACGCGCACACACGCACCCTCTGCTCCTTGTCCAGGTAGATGCGTGTGTAGTAGAGCTGATCATCATCGTTATCTCTGTGTTTCCACTGCTGAACTATAGCGTAGATCGCTGGAGCATAACCAATAAAACCTTCACACACACACAAGCACACACACACGAACGCACATACACACATGCACACACTATATTCAACACTTTGTAATATAATGAACACCTGCAGGTAGAAAAAAAGATTTTGTAAAATACAAAATAATATAATGACAATACAAGTATTAGCACTAAGACACACCTCCGGAGTTGAGGTAGCGTTTGCCGGTGTGTACTGTAGGATATTTGGAAGCAAGACGCTGATCAGGCCAGCAGAATCCCTCAGCAGAGAAAACAACACGATGGTTAAAGCGAGAAAACTTCATCAGCAGCTCGTCAGGACCAGACGCCAGGATGACATCATAACTGTGGAAGAAGACAGACTTCATCAGCATCACTGCAGTCATCAGCTTCAGCTGCTCAGAGCACCTTCTACAGGGCGTTATGCCAATTTACTGAGGAGTTTACTGGTGACCTTAATGACTTCATTTTACATGCATCTCATTCCACTACGTACATTTATTCATCTCAATGTCACAGCTCACTGTCTCGGCGTCACAGCTCACTGTCTC
>JAKMWG010000037.1:132566-147373 GCA_022758105.1 Pangasianodon gigas
TGAGACAGTGAGATGTAACACTGAGACAGTGAGATGTAACATTGAGACAGTGAGATGTAACACTGAGACAGTGAGATGCTGAGACAGTGAGATGTAACACTGAGACAGTGAGATGCTGAGACAGTGAGATGCTGAGACAGTGAGATGTAACATTGAGACAGTGAGATGTAACACTGAGACAGTGAGATGCTGAGACAGTGAGATGTAACATTGAGACAGTGAGATGCTGAGACAGTGAGATGTAACATTGAGACAGTGAGATGTAACACTGAGACAGTGTGATGTGACATGAGATGTTGAGATGCTGAGTCAGTGAGATATAATGCTGAGATAGTGAAATTGAGGAGAGATTGAGATCTCGGTTCCTGTCTCCTGTGACATAGTTCCTGTTTTCGAATCGTTTGCCGGGAGTCTCTCAGCTGTGTCGGCATTTAAACTATACCGTTTTTTATTTTTCATCTATAATTTTGCACCATTGTCTCATTTTCTTTTCATTATCTTTTTTGATTTCTTGAACACTTTTTTATTATTTGTCTATAGACAGCAAGCCAGGGCCATCCATGTAAGAGCCTAAATTAATCTCCACAAAGCTACAACTAAGGAACATCTAACATTCAACATGGCAAACTTCAGCTTGTTCGTTGTGTTGAGTGCAGGATGTTTAGTCATTCTTGCTCCGTCATTAGTAGTAGCTTTAGTTGTGATAAACGTATATTAGTTAACTTTCTGATGGAGAAGGTTGCAGCATTAGAGGCACATACAAAACCTCTTTTATTAGCCAGGCCTTTAGGGGCACCAGCAGCCCTAGTTAGGTGTCTACCAGGAGCCAGGGCCCCAGACATAACAGGTAATCTTAGGGTCTTAGGAAAGCACAGGTTTTCGAAGATAGTTATTCATGTAGGAGCTAATGATATACACTCTCAACAGTCAGAGGTCACTAAGAGTAACACTGTAGTAATGTTACTCTTAGGGACCTCTCTCTCTCTCTCTCTCTCTCTCTCTCTGAGACAGTGAGATGCTGAAACATAGAGATGGTGAGAAGCTGGAAGTTATCATGGCTGTTTAAACAGACCCGAAGTGAAACAGGGGGTTGAGTCCCAACACTTCCTCTAGTGTACTAGATAGAGGGTGGAAGCCAAAATTACATATTACACATAGTGCACTCATGTAGGGAGCAGGGAGTGGTTTGGAATCCAGCCATTGTTTAAGTTTGTGTGAATTTCGTTACTGTACTAATGCCAGACTGAAGATTTTTGTCTCTGTTCATTCACATGGATAACTGCTGTTCTGTTAATCCTGGGATATAAACTAACAACATAAACATATAAACACTGGCACAGAGCACTAAACACAAAACTCTACACACTAAAAGCTGAACATTACACACTAAACACTAAGTGTGAGTTTATAGGTTTTATATTGTTCTTTGGCTAAATTTACTATTTTGACTATTTTATGCTTCTAACTGTTATTTACACACACACACACACACACACACACACACACACACACACACACACACAGAGTGGTCATCTTTATGGAATGAAAACTTGAGTTTGTAATGCTTTGGAGAAAAGAATGTAAATTTCAAGTTTTGGACTATTTTAGATAAAAAAATTTCAGGTAATGAAAACTAATGTTAAAAAATTTCAAGCTGTTGGAAGTTCTGGTAGACTAAATTAGATATATATATAAATAAATAATTCAAGCGGTTGAAAATTCATGAAATGCAAAATTTGAATCGAGCAGTTCAGAGAAAACATCCCGATTAGGGCAACCATCAGGCCAGTCCCAGGCGGCGGGCCGTATGTGTGAAACTGAGCTCTAGCTACAGATCACACGGGCAGCGGTTGTTCCACCAAACCTCTGATGGATACCGTAAACCTCCATATATACACTGACAAAAAAAATAAGTCAGCTAGAAATCAATCATCATATCTCTTGTAATCTCCTTTCTACAAAATCAAATTAATTTTTATTGTTAATTGTTTAATAATAGCCATCATTACAAAAGATTTTTGCTGGCAAATCTAGCCATGCTTTAGCCTATGACCTCTGCACAAACACACAAGGTTTTACAGTAAATAACAGCGCATGAATTTCTGACAGCTTGAATATTTTAACATTTATTTTTATAACCTGAAGTTTAAACACATTTTCTAAAACATAATATTTACAGGTTTTCTTTTCAAAGCATTACAAATTCAGGCCCGGGGTCTGGTGATTCTGATTTCATTTTGCACATCTTTAACTGTTTGACTGTTTTAACAATGTAAATATGCTGTGCGCAAACACACACACACACACACACGGCTCAAAGTACAGATACAAGGGCACACACACACACACACACACACATACTGCAGATCTGATTCTCCTGTAGAGGTAAGTGAAGGTGTTCAGTATTTCAGTGTGAAAGTGGGGATTTTTAGGGATTTATGTTTTAGAGCTTCTTTTGTGAACAACACTGTTTACTGCATGTTTCATTTAATACATACACTGTTTGTGTGTTTGATTTATTATTATTATTTTATTATTATTATTATTAGTAGTAGTATTACACACACAAACAATTTACAGTCTCACACTCACCGGTTGCTATTTAACAAAAGTTTTGATTAAGAGATTATGTTTATTGATAGAATTAAAATGTTTAGCTGGACTTCGGCATGTGTGTGTTTTTTGTGTGTGTAGCTCTAATAATGAGAGACACTTCAACACATGATGAGGAGCATGATGACTTCCACACCAGAGACACCACTGCCTTCTGGAGGAAAGGTGTGTGTGTGTGTGTGTCTGTGTCTGTGTGTGAATACATTATCTGGCATTACAGTGTGTGTGTGTGTGTGTGTGTGTGTGTATGTGTTTTAGAGGGCTCCTTCAGTGTGATTGCAGCTTCCCCTGGTCGCTCTCGATGGTGTGTGTGTGTTTTCACTGTTTTGGCCGTTGTGCTGCTTGCAATCATTATCTCCATCTCTCTAACCAGTAAGTGACACACACACACACACACACACACCAACATGCCACCATTTGCTTACACCGGTGTGTGTGTGTGTGTGTATGAAGAGGCGCAAGTGGACAGAAGGTTCGCAGCTGTAGAAAGTGACATGAAGAATTTGAATCAGTCTTTAGTGTCACTCATCAACAAGATACAGCAGCTGGAGAACCACGGTGAGACACACACACACACACACACACACAATCCTGCTGACCTATGTAACATGATTTTGTGTGTGTGTGTGTGTGTGTGTGTGTGTGTGTGTGTGTGTGTGTTAGGTACCGAGGTTGTTCGGAGTGTTAATGGACTGAGACTCAGTTTGAACAGTCTACAAACTCAGGCTGAAGACTGTAAGCAGTTTACAACTAGCCTATTAATACAATAATAAGATATTTTCTCAAGTGTGTGTGTGTGTGTGTGTGTGTGTATGTTTTAGTCTTCACTCAGGTAGACAACATACAGGAAGCAGTGACTCATCTGAAATGTCGTTTCAACACACTCCAAAACAGTGAGTGAAAACGCACATCACTAAATCTGAACATTTAAATCTTAAACACTACCACATATACTTGCATATACTAATTACCCTATATACTATGCGTTATACTCTAAAGAGTCCACCCTATACCCTGTACACTATACACTATACCCTATACTTCACACACTATACCCTAAACCCCATACCATATACTCTATGCACTACACACTATACTCTATTATTCATACCCTATATTCTATATTCTATACACTATACACTATATGCTATACTTCATACCCTATACTCTATACGCTATACCCTATAACACATACCCTATACACTACACATATACTCTATGCTTCATACACTCTCCTCTATACCCCATACTCTATGCTCTATGCTCTACGCTATACCCTATATCCTATACTTCATACTCTATATTCTATACCCCATACCCTTTAACATATACTGTATACACTATACACTATACCCTATACTTCATACCCTGTATTATACACACTATACCCCATACTCTATGCACTATACACTATCCTTCATACCCTATACTCTATACACTACACATTATACGGGATGGATCAGGCAGGTCCTGAGGGCAGATAGAGTCAGGATCACCCACATCTCATCAGGCAGCAGGAGTAACATGTGTAGCTCTAGAGAGAGAGAGAGAGAGAGAGAGAGAGAGAGAGAGAGAGTGAAGCACAGATTATTAGGTATGCTAAAATGCTGAAGGCGTGAGAGTGGGGGGGCGACAGCATCCAAACATCCCAGTTCACCACAACGCTCTATGCCTGTGAACCCTCCAGATCTGCTCCTGTACCTAAGAGAAAAGCTGTTAACAAAAGACTTGACTAAACAAATAGGTCTTCAGTCTAGACTTAAAGATCTGAGTCCTGAACACTAATTGGAAGGCTGTTCCATAAATGTCTCCACCAGAGCCCCCTGGCATAAAAAACCCCAAGGGACACCCCCCACACTCTCTCTGGCCCCGTTCACAGCTGGCATTAACATGCATCCTGGGTGATCAGATCGAAGTGGTCAGCACTAAGTACAGGTGTGAACGCGGTCCAGAGTGTCTCAAAGACGCATTGTGATTAAAAGTAGCTGCTTTTAATAGCCTCATTCATCATCTCATCTGTCAATCATTTATAAAGATTCATTAGCAGACCACGCAATTAAAACACTGGAAAAAGCCTGTAAAGGTACATGAGATAGGATTAGCAGGACATTTCTGCCTGAAAATAAATGCAGCAGAAGACTGACATTTATTTTCGTGACAGCCTTTCTTCAGCGGAAATGATGTGTAAAATCTGTTCACAAGTGTCCACTGGAGACACATTCATAATGCCAGGTGTGAACGGAAATGCGTCTCAGCTGTCTACTTGTGATCCTATTACCCAGGATGCATGTTAATGCCAGGTGTGAACAGGGCCTCTCTATCCAGCTCAGCTGGTGGATGAAAAGCTCTGCAGAAACATGGTGGAAAAGACAGTAGTCTTTGTATGCAGCTGGGCCTTATATTCAGCAGGTTTATCTTATTTTTTCTTTCTTATTATACTTGCAAGTTGAACCCATCCATTGCCAAAATGGTTGAGAACGAAATGGCTGGACCCTTCTGTGCACCTCAAAATCTCTCTTTTTACACACACACACACGCGCGCACACACACACACATTTATTTCATAACTACACACTCCTTACACTAGTCACTACACACTTCTCACACTTATAACTACACATTCCTTACACTAGTCACTACACACTCCTCACACTTCTCACTACACACTCCTTACACTTATAACTACACACTCCTTACACTAGTCACTACACACTTCTCACTACACACTCCTTACACTAGTCACTACACACTCCTTACACTTACAACTACACACTCCTCACACTAGTCACTACACATTTACTAGTTTCATTATAGTTACTGAATCATTCACTGATTCAGTAACTATAATGAAACTCATTCACTGATTGCTGAGTAATCTGCTTTAAGATGAAGAACTGTGTGTGCGTCTGTGTGTGTGTGTGTTTGTAGACACCCAACATCAGTGTTGTCCATCGGATTGGCAGCTTTTCTTTTCACACTGTTATTATTTTTCTGATTATGGAAAGTCATGGAATGAAGCTCGAGATACGTGTGTGAACATGAAAGCAGAACTGCTGATCCTGAAGAACAAAGAGGAGAAGGTCAGTGTTTCTTGTCAAAATGCTATGCTAATATGCTAATATCACTCCTTTAGCTAAAATAATTGTCGATCTGATACTATGAGATATGCTTCAGTGAGAGTGACAGACATAACAATAACAATCATAATAAGCAAAAACAATAATAATGCAAAATAATAAAGGAAAACACTTCACAATGTGACTGTGAGCTGTTATTACTTCACTACTTATGGTCATAAACTACATCTTATAAAGTAAGCTGTGAGTGTGTGTGTGTGTTTGTAGGAGTTTGTGATAAAGAACACCAGGCCTTTTTATTACTGGCTTGGTCTGAGTGATGAGAGAACGGGAGTGTGGGAGTGGCTGGATGGAACACTGTACGAGATGGACAAGAGGTGAGTGTGTGTTCGTGTGTGTTAGTTATGGGGATTCCGGCATTATTCAGTAAGAGTGTGTGTTATTTATCAGGATTTTGACATTATTCAGTGAGTGTGTACATTATTTAAGGGAAATTCTCACTCAGTTAACTAGGTCAGTGTGTATTAGCGATGGGAATTCAGGCTCAGGTCATTTGGCTCAGCAGTCTGTAAGACGAGTCAGTTAGAATTGGCTCCCAAATGAGTCTTTTTTGGAAACAAAGTTTTGAGTGTTAATTTTGCTCCTCATGGCTGAAATTTTTTCATGAAATCTTACTTTAACCTAATAACATTACTTTGATTTTTATGTTCTAAAATATTATTTAAATAATGGTAATTAATTGCTTCCCTTAATACGTTGACTACACACACTGCCTCAAAAACAGACACTGCCTCATACACACACTGCCTCACATACACACTAACCAACAGCTCAGATGGTTAAAATTCATTTCCATGGAGGCATTGTGATTTGAACTGCAGGGGTAAGAAATTTGCATACATGTGTAAAAATATATAAACTATAATATGCTTCATATGCGAGATGGCTCTAAAAGTTCATCTAAGAATGACATATCATTTTGTGTGTGTGTGTGTGTGTGTGTGTATACACAGTGAATGGATGCCTGGTCAGCCTGATAACTGGCAATTACATGGTCTGGGTGGAGGAGAAGACTGTGCTCACTTCCACAGAGATGGACGATATAACGATGATCACTGCTCCCGAAATTACCGTTTCGTCTGTAAATCACATGCATACACAATGTGATAATAATAAACACACACACTCATTCACTTTGAATGTGAATTAACTAGCACTAAGAGCTAATAATCCACTCATAAAATCTTATTGCAATTCCATCAGTTACCACAAAGAGGCACAAGTTCACTCATGCTTGTAATATTATATATGATCGTTTTGATTATTGACTTTAAGAATCAGTTGTAGTTTGTATTTCATTGGCATTTGTGTTAATGTTTTTAAGATTAATTTTGTCTTAAAATGTAGTTCTATTCTTTATGCTCATCCTATCACCATTCCATTTAATTATAAAAAAAAATTGTGTAAATGACTTAAGTTTGGATTAAATCACAAAAGGCATTAGATCAGGTTGTCTGAGACATTCCTAATCTTCAGCCTCATGTCTGTAAGACTCCTGAATGAGATCCACTCTGGATAGAGAGAGTCATGTCTCACTCTCTTCTGCACTGCTCTTCTGAACCATACAATCATTTCACGTGATCAGTGAGACGGGATGTTAAGGCAGTACTGAACCCCTCACGGCTCCTGCTGGATGATTACTGACAAAGGGATTGCCTCTGTGTGTGAATGAATATCTGTGAAATGCTTAATAAACAAACCTGATGAATATGTCAAAAAATTGTCCAAAATTTATTACTGAATCTCACTGAATGAAACAACTCAAAACTCTCACGGTACTCATTACAACACACTCAAAACACAATGTCCTCCATTTTTAGTTCCAGTAGAGAAAAACATTTTGAAATTATTTAGTTCAATTAACTAAATTTTGATTTAGTTTAATTAAAAATGAATCCATTTTTAATCTTGTCTACCTCCAGGCCGGACGTACAGGTTTGACCTTAAAATTTGTTATATGGCCACGAGGAAGTGGCAGATCAGTACTTCCTGTTCTACTGGGCAAGCTCAGTTCACTCGCTCTGCGGGGCACTATGCGATTCGGTGAAGACGCTTTTGTAGTAGTGGACACATCCTTCTGACTGAGAGACGTGTTACCGGTGGTGACAGCACTGCGAGTGGTGGAGGCAACGGTGCTGCAAGCAAAGTGGGGTGTGGTTTTTTGAGTATGGGTGTGACTTTCCTGAGTGGGCATGGCAAGTGTGCGCTGTGTAGATCTACATATTTTCTCTTTGGGTGCAGATTTCTGGTGAATCATCGGCTTCCTCACCAATGACTTCTGAATGGATGACACCTTGGGGGTGGGGCTTGTGTGCACAGATGTAGCTGTTGATGGGGGTGGGACTTTAAGACTCTGAGTGCGTGCGATGGGGTGGGGCTTAGTGCTGCTAACAGAAATAACCTTCCTCATGCTTTGTTTCTCAGTGTGAGTGAGAGTTCGTACAGGATGAAGTGGGCGGAGTTTCGGTGATGACGAAGAGGAGGAGGACTCAGGAGAAACTATAGATTTTTTCAGTGGCATTTTCCTGAATGAGTTTACACTTTTACTTGTAGCATTGTTTGGTGGTATGGTATTTTCTGAATTTACTGCCTGAATCCTTTCTTTCTCTCCTTCTTTAGATCCTAAAAAATGATGGGTGGATTTGCAGTCTAAATCCTGATTGGTGGACTCAGTTGAATTCCTGTTGGTTTTCAATTCTGATGGGCTGCTAGGGGAAGCAGTAGTTGAGGTTTCAGCAGCAGCAGGAGAGATGATTAGCTGGTGTTTAAGAATCATGTTGCTGTTTCCTTCCTCATTCTGTATGTCATAGTGTTTGTTCATCAGATCTAGAGTTCTACCCTTATCTAACTCCACCCCCAATATCACATCTGACCCCACCCCCCGTCCTACTTCTGAGTCTGCTCCCAATACCACCTCCGGCTCCACCCCCAATCCTACATCTGACTCCACCCCTAATCCCACTTCTGACTCCACCCTTAAAACCAACTCCCCGTTAACCTCTAACCTTGCCTGTGCAGGGTCAGAGGTCATTGCCATGTGTCTGTTCCTGTCTAGCTGTTTGATGTCAGTGTCATGGTGTGGAAACTCTTCATCATTTGTTACATCGCTGCTGGATATCTCAGTGGGGTCATTGCCATGGTGACCATGAAATAAAGTTTTAAAGGGACTGTTTTGCAGTCCAGGAATCAGTGTGTGGGTTTCCACCTGGACAGCCATGCGTGCTGAGTGAGAGTGTGTGTCCGATGGTGACTGTGTGTCTGATGGTGAGTGTGTGTCTTTTATATTCATGTTGCTGCCACTGAGCCGTTGCCGTGGGCGATGAAGGCCAAACCCCCCCAGAAAATTGTGGGAGCTGGGGGGTTGTGCATTAAGGAGCTCCATAAGCCCCTCCCACTTCACTGCTGCCCGAACATCAATTTCACTGCTGCACCTGGGCCTCAAGACTCCGCCCACCCAAAGTTGTCCCGCCCAGGAAGGCCTTTTTTCCTCCCCAACTTTCAATCGTTTCAGCTGAGACTCTGCCCTCATTGCACGCTCCACATTCTCCTACACAGAGAAAAATAAATAATGTGTGTGTCTGTGTGCATGAATGTATGTTTGAGTAAATAAATGTCTGTGTGTGTGTGTGTGTGTGTGTGAGTGAGTTAATGTGTGTGAGAGAGAGTGTGTGTACCTGTACTGCTTTAGTGAATTTGGAGCAGAAATGATAGAAAATGTAGAAACACTCGTCCAATTTGAAAGTCTCTCTGTCTTCACAAAAGAAATCAATCATTTCATCACCTTCAGTCTTCAACAGAGAATGACAGACACTGACTTCCTTTAGAGAGACAGCTGCACACTGCAACACACACACAAACACAAATCTTCAACGCGGAATGACAAATACTGACTTCCTAGAGACAAACATAAGCAGATTGCAAAACACACACACGAACCTGTAGGAAGGTGTGTAGTTGTTGCAGCAGTTGTGTATCACTCTGGATGTTCTGCTGTAGGTTTTTTATTCGCCTGTTCAGATTATCCAACTCAACATCCAAACTGTCCACACTCACCCTGTGTGCAGAGGGGGCAGAGAGGCACTGGTGAGGGGGTGTGCTGGAACCTTTGGCATTAGAATACTGGAACTGTTTTTTTCATCAGTTTCTGTTCCACTATCAACGGTTCCAGCTCTGTGGTTTTCAGTACCTGCTCAGGGGTGCCAGCATAGTTCGTTACTGGTTGGTATTGTGCATCACACAACATACAGACCATCAGAGAATCTCAGAAAATTTGGGGTTTAAGGATTAATAGTAATTAGCATTTAAATTTAATTAGTAATTAGGGTTTAGGTATTAGTAGTAATTAAAGTTTAGTAATTAGAGTTTAATGATTTGTAGTAGTGAGGGTTTAGCATTTAGTAGTAATTAGAATTCAGGGATCAGGCTACAGGGGATAAGGTTTGGTTTGCTAGGTAAAATATAGTGTAGAGAACAGAACTATAAGGGCTGGTCATTTCTGATGTGTGTATTTTTGTATTTCTCTTCTTTGTGTGTTTTGTTCTCCAGCCTGTCAAAAAGTTTGGCATAAACCAGATTGTTAGCATGCTAACTAAAACCCACAGCAGAGGATAAAAAGCCACAGAACAGGCGAGCAGAGGGCTCAAATCATTTGCCGTCCCCCGATATTCCTGAGTTTGAAATATACAGTGCATATAAAAAGTCTACACACCCCTGTTAAAATCGCAGGTTTTTGTGAAGTAAAAAAATTAAGATGAACTAAGATAAATCAAGTCAGAACTTTTTCCACCCTCAATGTGAAATTACAATGTATAAAAATTAAGTGAAAAACAGTCAAACATTTTAGGGAAAAAACTAGGAAAAATAAAAAGGTTACACTAACCTGGTTGCATAAGTATACACACCTTTTTTATAATTTGGGATGTGGCTGTGTTCAGAATGAACCAATCACATTCAATCTCATGCTCAAAAGTAATTATCATATAGCTGTCAATGAAATTATTCTGATTGACCCCAAATAAAGATCAGCTGTTTCTGTTGGAGTTTCTTCACATCATCTTGGTTTCATCTGACTGCTGAAGCCATGGTCTGCAAAGAGCTTACAAAGCATGCATGGTATCTCGCTTGTTGAGAGATATCGACCAGAAGAGGGGTAAAAAAGAATTTCCAAAACATTAGCTGTAGCATGGAACACCATGAAGGCCATCATCAACAAGTGGAGAAAATGGAGCACCACAGTGACATCACCAAGAAAAGGACAAGACAAAAACTTACCAGGGAGGCTGCTAAGAGACCTACGGCAACATTAAAGGAGCTGCAGGAACATCTGACATGTACTGATGACTCTCTGCATGTGACAACAATCTCTCGTATTCTTCACATGTCTGGGCTATGGGGTAGGCAGCTAGACTGAAGCCCTTTCTCACAAAAAACATCCAAGCTCAACTAAATCACCACAAACCATGTGGCAAAATGTGTTATGGTCTGATGAGGCCAAGTCCAAAAGTTATAATAATTCCATAATTCCAAAAGATATGTTTGGCACAAAAAAAAGACACATCACCAAAAGAACACCATACCCACAGTGAAGCATGGTGGTGCTTTGTCTGAGCGCTTGTCTATTACCTCCCCAACAGAGTTTTGGACTGATGGTATTCCTAGTTTGTGACCTAGTGAGCCAATATCAGAATGTATTTTTGATAGACTTCAAAGCACTATTGTAAGTCGCTCTGGATAAGGGCATCTGCAAAATGCCAAAAATGTAAATGTAAATATAAATGTGGCAGCATCATGCTTTATGGCTCCTTTTCTTTAGTCAGAACTGGGGCTTTTATCAAGGTGAAGGGAATCATGAATAGCTACAAATACCAATAATAATAATATGTTCTGTTTCATTCCTCCTGACTGCCAGAGGCGGTGCTAAGCACTAATGGATAATCGCTGCGCCAGCTAGATAGGTCAAGAAGGAAATACCAACAGTCATGTCATGACATAGACCGGGATGCGAGGATATAAACCACAGCAGCTCGATGCCCAGCCTCTTTCGCTTTCTCGCTTATGACAGGTCGTTGGTTAGCGCTGTCCCGTGCAGCTTACCTGAGTTGCGAGGATTCACCCTCCCAAACTGTGACAGCGCGCTCTGCACTATCATCGGATAATTTGGATTCCCTTTCTTCATTACGTGAGTGTACATTATTTCATTTGTTGTGTCGGCAATACCCTGTGCTTCACGGTGGCTGGTTTCGACCGCACTTAGGTAGCGTTTCCCCGCTGACCTATTTATCATTGATTTCGTCGCCTACTCACCGTCGCGTAAACTTTCGTTGCCCCTCGGTACTATCCGAAGGCAGTCCTGATAACTCGTGTATAATTCCTCTCCCTTATAACGTTAAATCTTTCGGTTCTATCCGAAGAATTTATCACGCCTGATCTTTCTGTGCGCGTGTTATATTAGTTTTGAGTTCCTACGGTGCTACCGAGGACGTGTTTTGACGGAGTCATGGCTCACGGGTCTCATATCTCCGTCTCTCCACCGAGCTGCAAAATGTGCCCAAACACACTTCTTCCTGACGATGGACACGATCGCTGCCCATCGTGTTTGCGGATACAGCATCTGAAGGAAGCGTTGACTGATCCGTGTTTGCATTGTGCCATGCTGCTGCTGTCAGAAAGACAGCTTCGTCTTGCAGAGCTAGATCCTAACTCATCTGCTAGCCTCGCGCAGTCGTATTCAGCGCCACAGCGCGCTCAAAAACGTCGCACATCAGCAACCAAAAAGAAATCGTCGCCGCAGACAGAAACTTCACTATTGAAGACTGTTGCTACTCTCTCTTCAGAGATGGCAGAGATGAAACGTCTTCTTCAGTCTTTACAACCCCTGGTATCAGCCGCGCCTACGGAGAACACTTCAGTGAACGAGATTGATTTCCAACCCCCAAATACTATCGATTTAGATGTTTTATCCATGAGTGCATCTAATTCACATTTCCTTGATGAAGAGTTGGTGGATCCTGCCATGCAGCCTGGCCCCCCGCTGGATGCTCTCTCCAGCCTGTCTGCTGCTGGTGGTTCAAGCGGTGGGTCTGTACATTCATCTAGTGCAGGCCAGTCTTCTCCTGATGACATTCTTTCGATTCTGCAGATGGCAGTGGCTCGTTTGGGTCTCGACAACTCTATTCAGCCTGCTCAAACTAATGTGTTCTTCAAGCAAAATGCTGGTAATACATTTACTATGCCTCCATGCAAAGACTTTGTGGCTGAATTCTCCAGTGCATTAATAGGCTCCAATGTGCCTAAGAGGAGGTCAAAGACAGCCCGCACTCTTGCCTCAATGGCTGAGGCTGACTTTATTGGAGTAGGTCGGGCACCTGAAAATGAACAGCCGGTGGCAGCATTGGTGGTATCACCAGATGAAGCGCTTAGAGGCAATATCCGCTGCCCAAGTGCCCAATGTGGTCGTACTGACGCATTACTGAAAAAAGCATATGAGTCCGTAGCCTACATAACCCGGGTAGAGAATACTATTTGCCAGCTGCTGCTTGCCTGTAACACCACATTAGAGTCAGTGACTGTTGACCCCTCCGTACCTCAGTTGTTACAGACTGCCCTGTTGACTATAGGTCATGTAACGCGTGAACTTGGGACACTTTCGGCGACCCTTCTAACAGCCCGACGGCAGGTATGACTTGCTCAGGCAAGGTTGCCTGAAGATTGTAAGAGGACATTGAGAGAACTACCAATTGTACCGGGACATCTTTTTGGCCCCAACGTTTCTGAACTACTAGAAAAGAGAATGAAGTTGTCAGAGGCCACACGACAGTTAACTCAGGCCCCACGGGCTCCTCCTTTTAGGATGCCATTGACACCAGCTCACCCACGCTACTCGAGTTCAGAGCAGCGGTTGCGTCACCATAGTAGCCCCCAACTTCAGATGCCACAGCGACACAGAGTGGCCAGAGAGACTCAGTCGCGCCGCCCTTTTCCCCGCCATCATCAAGGGGGGCCATGTCAGCGCCCTCCCACAGGTTCAAAGGGCAGAAACCACAAACCCTGAAGTTTCTGGGCTGGCAGTCGGTCGTTTCACTGCACAGCACCTACATTACTGGGAAACATCAACATCCGATCCCTGGGTTCTGACAACTCTGAACAGGGGATACACTTTGCAGTTCCGTCGCTGGCCTCCAAAGTTTTCAGGAATTCTTCTGACAGTTGTCAAAGATGCGACCAGTTCAATGGCCCTTTCCATGGAAATTCGTTCACTGTTGTTGAAAGGAGCCATAGAAAAAGTTCCCCCTCTCAGACAGATTGACGGTTTTTACTCGACGTACTTCCTTGTTCCAAAAAAGGATGGCGGTTTCCGGCCAATTCTGGATCTTCGACGCCTCAATGTGTTCCTAAAGTGTCTTCATTTTCGAATGTTACGCACAGTCGACGTTCTTCAATCTGTGATGAAAGGAGACTGGTTTGTGAGTGTAGACTTGAGGGATGCTTACTTCCATGTTCCCATTGCTCCCCTCCACAGGAAGTTCCTAAGATTCAGTTTTCAGGGTCAAGGCTATCAGTTCAGAGTCCTGCCATTCGGGCTGTCTCTAGCTCCTGTGTTTTTACGAGATGCGTGAGTGCGGCTCTGTCTCCTCTTTGGTCCAAGGGCATGAGGATACTGCCTTATTTGGATGATTGGCTGCTCTGCACCCCAACGAGAGTGCGCGCTCTACGCGATACCAAGATTGTTCTGGAGCATATACAGAAGCTGGGCCTTACTGTGAACGACACAAAAAGTCATCTGGTTCCAGAGCAGACCATAAACTTCATAGGAATAACGCTCAATTCTGTCACAATGTCTGCCACACTGTCTCACACTTGGACAGTCAGTGTTCTTCAGTTGTTGACTCGTTTCCGTCTGGGGGCAAGGATACCTTATGGTGTCCTTTTACAACTGATGGGGATGTTAGCTGCCGCCACATCCGTGATTCCCTTAGGGTTGCTTCACCTCAGGCCTCTTCAGAGGTGGAGCAACAGCTTAGGGCTAGACTCAACGAGACATCGCCATCGCATGATTGT
>JAKMWG010000037.1:147473-169795 GCA_022758105.1 Pangasianodon gigas
GGGGCAAGGATACCTTATGGTGTCCTTTTACAACTGATGGGGATGTTAGCTGCCGCCACATCCGTGATTCCCTTAGGGTTGCTTCACCTCAGGCCTCTTCAGAGGTGGAGCAACAGCTTAGGGCTAGACTCAACGAGACATCGCCATCGCATGATTGTTGTTTCTTCTGCTTGTGTCAGAGCACTGAAACCCTGGAAACAGGTAACATTTCTGAGGGCTGGAGTGCCACTTGGAGTGGTGCCCGCTCGTCGGGAAGTGATCACAACCGATGCTTCACTGACAGGATGGGGGGCAACATGGAACCAGAGGGGGATTGGTGGCTGCTGGTCAGCGAAGGAGGGCTTAGAACATATCAATGTTCTGGAACTGAAGGCGGTGTATCTAGCGCTATAACACTTCTTACCAAACCTGTTAGGCCGCCATGTACTTGTCCGGTCCGACAACACGTCAACAGTTTTTCATTTGAATCACCAGGGCGGCACCAGGTCTCTCACGTCCTTACAACTAACTCGCAAGATCCTCAGATGGTCTCAAGGCCGACTGGCTTCATTAAAGGCAGTTTATCTTCCAGGATCGGACAATCAAGTGGCGGATGCTCTATCCAGGGATCTACTGCTTCCGGGCGAATGGAGGCTTCACCCGGATGTGGTGCAGCTGATTTGGCAACAGTTTGGCAAGGCAGAGGTCGATCTATTTGCCTCGGAGCTAACCACGCATTGCCGTTGGTGGTTTGCGAGGGCAGAGGCATCAAGCCCATTGGGACAGGATGCGTTAGCTCACGAGTGGCCGAACTGCCTATTGTACGCGTTCCCTCCTTTTCCACTTCTATAGGAGACCCTACACCGAATATTTCTATCCAAACACAGGGTGGTTTTAGTGGCACCTCGTTGGCCAGCCAGGCCATGGTTTCCTCTTCTTCTGAGTCTGTTACAGGGCGAGCCGTGGCAGCTTCCCATCAGACAGGACCTCCTTTCTCAGCTGAATAGCCGTGTTTGGCACCCGGACCCAGGTCGTCTTCAGCTTTGGGTTTGGCCAGTGGGTCCACTTCTCAGTTAACTGATTGTGAGCCAGCAGTTGTGAACACTATTGGTAACGCTAGGGCTCCTTCAACACAACAGCTTTATGCTGCTCGTTTAAAGCCTGTTCGTTCTACTCTCTTTCCTGTTTGGGACTTGCTGCTTGTTTTAGATTTTCTTTGTACACCACAGTTTGAGCCATTGGATGCTGTGGATATTAAGTGGCTGTCCCTGAAAGTGTCTTTTCTGTTAGCCATTGCTTCCGCTAAACGCGTTGGTGAGCTTCATGCCCTGTCGGTGAGTGAATCGTGCTTACGCTGGTTACCAGAGGATTCTGGGGTCATTCTTCAGCCTAATCCGGCTTTCCTTCCTAAGGTCTCGTCACCTCAATTTGTGAACCAGTCTATTCATCAATCTCCTCTTTCTCCCTCTGATGCAATCGGGGGGAGGTCTCATCTGCTGTGTCCCATACGAGCTTTAAGGTGCTATGTTAAGTCTTGGGCTGTCTTCTTTCAGACAGACCGATCAGTTATTTGTCTGTTATGGTGAGGTACGCAAGGGTGCTCCTTTGTCTAAGCAAAGACTAGCACGCTGGATTGTCGAGGTGATAAAGCTGGTGTATAGTCATTCTACCCAACCTTTACCAGTGGGTATCACTTGTCACTCTACTAGGGCTGTCTCTTCATCTTGGGCCGCTTTACAGGGAGTTTCCTTGGCGGAGGTCTGTGCAGCTGCTACCTGGTCCTCTCCATGTACCTTTGCGCGTTTCTACAAGGTCAATGTGGCTGCTTCCCATAATGTGAGTTCTGCAGTCCTTCTGGAGCATCCTTGATGCAGGTGGGTGGCATTCCTCATGACTGTGTTGGTATGTGTCATCCATTAGTGCTTAGCACCGCCTCTGGCGGTCAGGAGGAATGAAACAGAAAGCTTGTTACGTATGTAACTGTGGTTCTGTGAATTCCGGATGACTGCCAGAGTTCCTCGTCATTCAGAATGCGTGAGAAAGCATTCCGAGGCTGGGCATCGAGCTGCTGTGGTTTATATCCTCGCATCTTGGTCTACGTCATGACGTGACTCTGTTGGTATTTCCTTCTCGACCTATCTAGCTGGCGCAGCGATTATCCATTAGTGCTTAGCACTGCCTCTGGCGGTCATCCGGAATTCACAGAACCACAGTTACATATGTAACAAGCGTTTATTTTATATAGGACCTTTCTCAGACCCAAGGTCACTTTACACAATAAAACATTAGAAACATAAAACAACATAATGAAAACACATAAAATACAACATAAAGAAACAGTTTAAAAACACAAGAAATTAATAGGTATGACAGCCACTATAAAGGAAAACAGAATAACTTGCCTAATAGAAAAAAAACAAAGCTAAATTAAAAATAAAAATAGAACAGGGAGTGATAGAAGAAAGTGGAACTGAGGATTTACCAAGGGCTGGCAGTAATGGCAGTGTAGTGTGAATAAGTGGGTCTTAAGTTTAGAATTATATGATGAAAGAGTTGATCATTCACAGAGGTATTGAGGCAAGGCATTCCAGAATTTGGGAGCAGCGGCGCTAAAAGAACAGTCACCCATGGAAGACATGGATGTGCGAGGAATAGAGAGTAGACCAGTATCAGAGAAATGGAGAGAGCGAGACAGTAGGTAGGGATGGAGAAGTTCAGAAAGATAGACAGGAGCAAGACTGTGCAGTGCTTTATATGTTAAAATGAGAAGTTTAAACTGAATGCAGGCAGTTATGAGAAGCCAGTGCAAGTGGTACAGAACCTGGGTTACGTAGGCAGATTTTTTTTAGTGAAAGTCAGTAACTGGGCTGCTGAGTGTTGAACGTACTGTAGCTTATATAAGCAATGTTGTCTATTTGTGAGCTATGATGTGAACCAGGCCAAAGCTGTATGACAGATGCCTAATTGAGACCAAAGACAGGAGAGCAGTATGGTGTGATTAACAGTATCAAAAGCAGTGGCAAGGTCCGGAAGTATGAGGATGTTAATACCAGTCGATTTTAGTGCAAAACATTCAGGCCTCTGCAAGTAAACTGAAGATGAAAAGGAATTCAGCACAACAATGACCCAAAGCATACATCCAAATGAACAAAGGAATGGCATAACCAAAAGGAGATCAATGTTTTTGAATGGCCGAGCCAGAGCACAGACCTGAACCCAACTCAAAATCTGTGGGGTGACCAGAAGTGGGCTGTGCACAGGAGATGCCCTTACAATTTGACGGATCTAGAATGTCGATGTGAATATTGCCATGTTAAGACATGCCACGCTAATAGACTCTTACCCAAAAAGACTGAGTGGTAAAATCAAACGGTGCTTCAACAAAGTATTAGTTTAGGGGTGTGCACACTTATGCAACCAGGTTATTGTAAGTTTTTTATTTTTCTTTTTTGCCCTAAAAGGTTTCTGATTGTTTTTCACTTTATTTGTATACTTTGCAATTTCACATTAAAGGTTGGAAAAGATCTGACATGATTTATCTTAGATTCTTTTTTGTACTTCACAAAAACCTGCCATTTTAACAGGGGCGTGTAGACATACTATACCCATTCTAAAACTACAGAGAAAACCCACCAACACCTCTCGTTAGTAACTAATGGCCATCGTGAATTCTCTAGCTCAACATCATCACAACTGGGTAACAATACAAACTCCACAACGAGGATAAATTGGCCGATTATCATCTATCACTCACGAATTTCCTGCTGAAATTACAGAAAAAATAAATGTATATAAATAAATGTTATATAGCACTTTTAACAATGGACATTGTCACAAAGTAGCTCTACAGAAAATGGATATTACATTTACATTTTAATTTCAAATTTATACCTAATGAACAAGTTAGAGGTGATGGTGTCGAGGAAAAACTCCCTCAGACGCCATGAGGAAGAAACCTCGAGAGGAACCAGACTCAAAAGGGAACCGTCCTCATCTGGGTGACACCAGATTGTGCGATTATAAATAATTCCCCTTCTGTAACTGTAGAGTCAAAAAGTGCTAACTGTGTTAACAGAACTTGAATATGAGTGTCATTCAAGTTTTAAATTTAGATTAGATTTGTCTTTTAAAAAACAAACAAACAAAGCCTGACCTCTGGTTAGGGGTTTATCCATATTTTCATAAGAGTTTATTTTTTACTTCATGTTTGCTGCAGTGACATCCTCACCGTGCTGCACTCTCAACATACTGAAGCTTCTCAGGGAATTTGAGCAGCTGATCATCTTTCTTCTGGGCCTCCTGCAGATGGAAGAACACAGTGACATGGTAAAGATAAAGACAGACACACACACACACACACACACACACACAGGTTTTGACTCACCAGAGCGACAAAGTGCAGCAGGTTCATTCCTGGTTTATTGGATTTGGTTTCAGCCAGAGAGAGAAGAGAGGAGAGTTTAAAACCCACAGCATTTCCACCGTAACCACCCTGAGAGCAAAATACACACACACACACACACAGTAAAAAATACATCTAATCTGTATTAACAAATAGAAAAGGGTTTAAAAAATTATAAAATTAAATTAGATAAATTAAATTAGAGTGATGATATTAGGAATCTTACAGTGTTTATGATGTTTCCTGCTTCCAGAACCAGGTGAAGGACTGAGTGAAGCTCCACACAACTTAACAACTCTATAAAATGAAACAGTGCAACATAAAACAACACAACATTAATCAATATATAATTACATTTGATATACTTGAATATAAATATAAAATTGTACTTTCAAAAACATCTTATTGTTTAACACTATATTTCAAATTAAAAATCAAAGACAACTTAGAATGTCAGCTGGTACTTTAATAACTAGTGTTTGTTTGTTTGTTTATTTGTGTTGCTAGATAGTGAATTTACATGAATTGAATATTAGAAAAAATAAATGGGAGATTTGATAAGTCAGAGAATGAAAGGAGTGAGAAAATTAAACAGTGACTGAGAAACACCTCTGATGGCAGCATGAATAATGAACACATCCTGTTTCAGTGATGAGCATAAAGCAGAAAATTCCTCCTTCAACAGCATGGCCTCTACACGCAGCTCAAACCTACACCCACACACACATACACACATGATAAATTGTGTATTTTTGTATTACTGTAGATATGAGTGGACAACATTGTGCCATTGACTCCCATTGTGCAGTTTTTAAGCCCAAATTTGGTCAAATTGAAAGTCATCATCTTCATTGATTTTGCACAGTAGGTCAAAATTGGAGCCAGAGTCTGCACAGTAGTGGGTCTGCCTGTCGCCCGTCCATATTGATCACTGACACTCCCCTTCTTCATGACAGGAATGCACACGGTGAAAAGTGCAAAAACTTGACACATCGAACAATGCCAGCTCAAAGTGGTAAACACGATACTATTAATAAGTATGTAAAACCTGTTGCTAAATTGTAGCTGTAAAATTTGTATATCAGTAAGTACTTATTTGATTTTCTGTAAAAAATATTTTAAACAATAAATAATAAAGAGATTTTGCAACAAAAGGTGCAGTGTAATTTCTTCTGTGCAAAAATATCATAAAGATATGCCTCAGAATTATCTCTAGTTAATGTTGGCAAGCACAGCTGTTAA
Organism: Pangasianodon gigas; assembly: GCA_022758105.1. Taxonomy (NCBI): domain Eukaryota; kingdom Metazoa; phylum Chordata; class Actinopteri; order Siluriformes; family Pangasiidae; genus Pangasianodon; species Pangasianodon gigas. The sequence continues at coordinate 153,097 of JAKMWG010000037.1, forward strand.
CTGTACCTAACATTAATATTAGCAAGCTAGTTAACCTAGCCACCTGAATGAACAGGATGTTCACATAATTTATTTCAATATGACAAATTTTAATACCCAAATGGAAATAATAATATGACTTCTAGCTAGTGAGCTAATTTTTCATCTTCCCTTCATGGTGTTTCAGTTTGCTAATGTTATCTAGCAGCTAGCATCTGGCTTTGCTTCAGAACCTGTCATCACAGTTATCACTGTAAATCCTTGGTACAAAGTTGGAAAGATGTCAAATGAAATTCTCTGGGCTGTAGTGTCTGTAAGAGCTTCAGGTGCATGTTAGAAAGTGTGTGCATGTTCATGAGGCTAGACTGTGATTATTAGCTGTTCTTTAGCCTACCCCAAAACTGTCAATCAACTCATCAACCACACCCCTTTATCTAATAAATATCAAGGTCAAATGAGTGTAAAAAACGACAGAACACTATTCTCAAAAATAATTTGTGGAGGTGTAATTTAAAATGTAAGTTTGGCTTGTTTTCCATTTACTTACATTGAAATATCTCTTTTCATCTTATTCCACACTAGAACTGTGTACTGATCAGTGCTGCACTGTCCATTACTGTGCCTATTGTCCTGTTTACTAATTGTTGTACTCTCTTGTGCTGTTTACACACGTGCACTTTATGTAGTCCTGTGTATATCTTTGTAGCCTTATATAGTTCTGTGTAGTCTCATGTAGCTCTGTGTTGTTTTATGTTGCATAATGGTCCTGGAGGAATGTTTTTTTGTTTCACTGTGTGTTATACCAGCTGTATACGGTTGAAATGACAATAATGTCACTTGAACGTGAACTTGAACATGGCGATGGGCGGGGTTAGGAATTGTACTACAACCAGCCACTAGAGGGCCTCAGAGACAATTTGGCTTCACTTTTGAACCCCTGATGCAAAGTCCACCCATACAGACACTCTTTATCCTGACGTGTTAAGCATCAGCTCCAACTGGTGGTTAAAACTGGCATTACAAAACCATAGTTAGAGTAAAGCCAGTTTAACAGTTAAAAAGTTCCACGCTGACATCAACAACTGGGATTCACTCTCGATAGAGAAATAAAAATCTTAAAAATCCACAATTATGCCATATTCCTTTAATTTTAATGCTGAAAAGAAAACAACAATGAGCAATGATGAAAAAGACCCAAAGATCTGTCATTACTTTCAGACACACTTTGTGTATTTCAGACTTCCTGAGAGAGTCATTTGAAGAAGGTTGATCAAGACGGTTAAAGAGCAACTCGAGAGAACTTCATGAAAATCTCACAAAAATATGATTTAAAACTTTTAAATTAATTTTAAATCTTGATCTTTGATGATGGACTGTAATGTCAACACCAGATATCATGTACTCCCACTGTGCTTATTCCCATGTAGCTCTCTAGTGCAGAAGATTTTAGTTTTCAATTTGACAAACTTTAATGACTTTAATGACTGTTTAATGACATCAGTGAAGCACACTAGTACACTACATACACTAGGGGTTGCATGACTTTGGGTTAGGGTCATATTTTCTCATCAAACAGTAATTCAATAAAGTAATTGACTCACTGTATTTCATTGTAATATCACTGTAATATCACTATTATGCTGTTTTATTTGTGCCACAAGGAACAAGTCACACTTCATTTCTGTTAACAGCCACACACAGGCTACACATTACATTTCCAGTTTTAATGCTATTTACAGTACGCTGTTAATGAGGAAGGTAAATAAATCGGTGAAGTAAATGTGCAAAATAATAAAATAGTGTATCATGTTACTCTATGGACATACCGGTTGTTAAATTGCACTAGTGTGGATGAGCTGGTGGCTCAGCAGAAATTGCTGATTAACTGAGATAGCAGCATGGTGTGGAAACTCCTTATAGTTTAATGATAGCTGGAGGATGCAATGACTACAGCAAAGTTTGGGAGATTTTAACGCCATGGACAGTAGTGCCTGAACACGAGTCTGCCTCACTGTTTTTTTTCCACAGCAACCACTAGTGAATGTATTTGTTAAACAGAATATATAACACAGTCACTGAAATAAACACACTGGAATCGTGTGTGTGTGTGTGTGTGTGTGTATGTTTACCTGGGTAAGAGTGTAAGTTGGTACATAAAGGAGTCCACGGTGTTTAGGTGAGTTTTATCTCCTTTGTATGAATGCAGCTTCTCCACCTGTAGCACAGATTTACACACACACACACACACACACACACACACACACAAAATTTACAATTCAGCTATGTTACACTGCTCTAAACTCACTACTTCTTTAGTGTATGTGTGTGTCTGTGTGTGTTTCACTTCGTGTGTGTCTGGCAGTAGTTTGTTCAGTTCTCTCAGTCGTTCTGCTCCAAACTCCTCACTGTTTCCATGGACAATATCATCAATGACAGACTGAATGGATCTGAGAAAAGTGACACAAACACAAGAATAAAGTAGGTCTATCTGTCTGTCTGTCTCTCTATCTATCTACCCTAAAAATACTCACTTTTTAAAGCATTTGAGGAAAATTGCTACATTCATACTCCTTTTAGGGTCAAGGATGCTAATCTGAGCACACATAAAAACACAAAGTAAATTAATTATGATGATGATGATGATGACTATTATTATTATTATACTCAGTCACAGTCACACACACAGATATTAAAACAGTACATGACTCAGTAATTACTAATAAAATTAGTAATGTTAATGAAGTTAGCTTTTGTCAGGTGATCAGTGACCAGTCAGAAATCTCTACCTCCTTCTTCTGCTCAGACAAACTGCTGTACACTCGGCTGGTCTTGTTGCTGGCTGTGGCAACTATGTTTCTGTCATTGTGTCCAAACAGGTCCTCGATAGTCCTAATGTCGATGTGAAATTTGTGTTTATCAGAATGCTTTGCAAGCGTCCACAGGTTGGGCGCCCCCCGCTGGTGAATGCGTTCTTCTGGAATTGGCTTCCAGTAAAAACTCCTAATTCTTTGCCTCCTTTGAATGTTTCCCACTGGCAGGGGTGGGGGAGGGGCAGGAGGGGGTGGGGTGACAATCGTGTCATGGTCAAAGACTGATGGGGATATTACTTCACCCGCCTCTTTATAGTCCTGCTCTGTATTGGCTGCAGAGATGTGGCTCATCACATAAACTGTTTGAATTACAATATGAATATTGTCAGAAAATGAACATTAAAACACACAAACACAAAGTGCCACCTGCAACAGGCTTAGAGTTATGCTGATTCAGACTCAGCAGAGACTTGATTCACATTTTAACACACTCAGTACTATTTATCTTTACTCTTCTACACCTGTATATTTTAATTATTTATAATCGCACTATGCGGTGTCACCCAGAAGAGGATGGATTCCCTTTTGATTCATTGATTACGTTTACATGCACATCAGTATTCTGATATTAATTGGAATTTGGCAATATTCTAATTAGTATTGAGTCATCTAAACGCCGCAATCCGATTGCCTGATTCAGATTAAGACAACATTCTGATTCTCCAAATTCTGATTCCCATCCCTGGAATATTCCTGTTTTAATCAGAAATGTGTTGCATGTAAACACCTTAATTCATAACATCCACTGGAAGGAGATATGTGCACGTGCTCAGTCTGCAAGGAATTGTGGGTGCTAACAGATGCTTAGCTGTAGGCTAGGTATTTAGGAATGGCAACTCAGGCATACTTACAACGACCATGTACACAGGAATAATCTGATGCCTGTAGGCATATAAACATTGTATTTGGACTATGGCTGCAACCCGAATAAAGACCTTAAACGGAATTTGATGTGCATGTAAACTTAGCCATTGGGTTCCTCTCAAGGTTTCTTCCTCAGGGAGTTTTTCCGCACCACTGTTGCCTTTGGTTTGCTCATGAGGGATCTAAATTTGTATTTTTGTAAAGCTGCTTTGGGACAATGCGTCACATTAAAAGTACTATACAAAAAAAATTAATTGTTTTCCTTTGCAAGTATGTATATAATTCTTTTATTCACTTTAGATATTGAATGAATTAAAGTTTTATTTATATAGATGAGTCAAGTTCCCATCCTAAATCCTGAGCTGGTGCAGCTTTGATACAGTAAATAAAGAGCCATGTCCTGACGAGACTTGCAAATCACCCCACACTCCCACGTCCTCAGTGCTGCACTGTCTCTTATACACAATTGCTCCTATGTGTGCAATTAAAACACTACTGTGGTGATCCACATTTGAGCCACTGATTCACATTTACACATTAACATGCAACCTCATCACCTGTATTTCAGATCAAAGTTTTTGCGTGCACTATTCTGATTATTAATATTTGATTTTATTTTGTATTTGATGTACGTATGATTTAACTGCAAATTGAGCATTTTTTATTGTTACACTTAGATTAACACACACTCTAAGCAGAATTTTTTTGAGATAGAAAATTTAAAGATGAAACTGATGAATAAAGAAATGCCAGTCAAATTTGTGTTCACTAGTTTTACCATCAGATTTAACTGTACACAACTCTGATAAATAAGTGAAGAATTTATATATTTTAACTTACCTTCAGAGGCAATACAGCAGATATTTCTCTAAATTACAGTGTGAGGATGGTGTCAGACACACAGGGGTATGCGATGAAGAAAGCTGCTCATGTGTGTGAGAGTAATTCACTCAAAAGTCTGCATGCAATCTGTGTGTCTTGTATATGATGATTATTCCACTACATATATTAAATTAAGAAAAGAAAAAAACTTTACCAGCCTTTTGACTGTTTTACTTCACAGTTGTGTTTGTGGGTGTGTAAAGGACAGTGAATGTGTGTGTGCTTAACACTGATAACACGTCTGTACGTCACACCCTTTCCCTGTATGTTTGTTTTTGTGGTAACTGTGTCCGAAAATTATCTATGCTCAGTTTGATTCTAAAGTTCAGGGGGTCATGATGAAGTCTTCGTGATGTCAGGATGATGTCATGGTGAAGCTGCTGTTAAAATGAAAAAACAAAGAAACAATAACAAAAAACAAGTCTGTCACAAGATGTGTGTGTGTGTGTGTGTGTGTCTGTTTCAGTGTATGCTAAAGGTGTATAACAGAAAATCAGATAACAGTGTAGCTGTTTTTTTTATCAGCATGTCAGGGGGAGATTAAAAGTTATTTCACAGATATATTACGAATGTAATGTTGCAGTCTAAATGGACCAAAAGTAAGAACAAAACTAAGGACAACTGAGTGTAAATATCACATACTAACCTTTAACAGCATTAGTCCATTAAACCCCTACAGCAATCATTTTCCTCAGTTTAACTCATTCTTTCCTTCAACCTGTTACAAACACATAAATAAACTAAAAACCAAATAAATCTGTTTCATTGTTAGTTTTCCTATTAAACCTCAAGCATTTCAAGTTTACATTAAAATGACAGTTTTTTTCATGATATATTGAATCATTTTGTGTTAATGTTGTGGAATCTGAAAGGCAATCTGTTACGATCACCAGCTGGAGTGCCCATAGACTCCACTAGAGGGCACTCCACCCCGGACTCTTGCCCTTGTCTTCTGGACTCCATTTCCCATGTGTTCCTTGCCCCTCATGTGATCTTACCATGTGCTACCCTTGTTTGTGTGTCGTGTTCTGATTGGTTCCTTAGTTTCATGTGTCATGCTCTCATTGGTTGGTTTTGTCATGTGTTCTCCCGGTCCTGTATAAGAGTTGCTCACCCACGCTCCCAGTTTGCTGATTGTTTGTGTTTGTTATAGCCATTCCTAGTCTCCATGTTTCTGTGTTTCCTAGTTTACCTGTGTTTTTGACCCTTGGACTGTTTTCCATGTTTTTGATTGTTTGCTGCCTGCCCTGACCATTGCCTGTGTTCTGTTACTCTTTTGCTTCTGCCTTGGATTATACTGTTTGCTGGTGCTCGACCCTGCCTGTTTTGACCACGTTTTTAAATAAAGCCTTGCATTTGGATCCCCAACTCCGTTGTCGACCCCCACGTTACACAATCCATGCTTTTCCTGATTTTGGAGAGATCTGGAAGTTTTGGGAAACATGATATCCAGCGGGGTGGGTTAGGGTTATGGGCCAGGGTTAGGTTTTTGAATTTACAATGACCCCCACCCCATCACAGTCCGAAAACTGTGTGGTTGTATAGGGAACCAAGAAAAGTGCACGGGCCGGTGCCTGTTAAGCACTGCTATAGCTCTGGTAGATACTGTGTCTTGGCAGTTGCCACTGTTAGGTTTTGGTTGGATTTTATGCTTTGTTTTCAACATTGATTAGCCTAGGATGCCTTGGGAAGGAGAGCAGAGTGGGGGCAAGCCACTAGATTGAGCAAATCAACCCCCTATGCCTGTAGGGACATATTTCTGCTCACCTACCCATCCTTCCTACCATCATTTGATGAATCTAAGGCTGGGCAGGTGTGAGGAAAAGGATAAGACAAAACTAGAGTTTAGACAGGGACTGGTTTCCATTCTTTCTTTGGTCATTAACTGTAGCTAAATCTCTATTGGATTTTAAGTTAGGAATATTTGCTTTTGGTCTTTTGATTTTTAGTTATAGACAATAACTATTTATTAAAGTTTTATTAAAGTTCAGATCTTTTAAAACTCCTATTCCCATAATTCTATGCAGTCTGCCTAATTTGAATACAGTGCATATTCCTGTTCAATTGTATTAAAGTTGTTTCAATTTGTATCCCAGAATAGGGTTGGGGTTAGGGTTAGAATTGCCATAAAGGTTAGGTTTAGATTTAACTTTTGAGGCTAGCTCTAAGAATTTAGGATTAAAGTAATGTTACAGTTAGGGTTAGGTGTTAGGCTTAGGTTTAAGGTTAAGATTCAAGGTTTAGGGTTAGGCCTACACCTTAAGGTGAGGATTAGGGTTGGGTGTTAGGTTTAGGGCTAAAATTTTAGTGTTAGGGTTAAACTTTAAGGTTAGGGTTAAGTGTTAGGATTAGGGCTAAGATTTTAAGGTTATGGTTAAGATTTATGTCTTGGGGTTAGTCAGGGTTAGGATTTTGAATTAAATGTTTGTTTGAAAAAAACTGATACAAATTTGGATTTTTGCTCAGGCTGCATCTGATGTTCCTTCTCCATTTAGTTATTTATGAGATATTTATTCCTCCCTTTTCTTCTTTTCTTTTGTTAAAACTTGTTTTTCTTCTTCTGGGAAAAGGAATAAAACAGAAAATCAGGGACACCAAATTTATTCTGAAAAATAAATTTTTCTTTTGAAAGGGATGGTACAGTATGATAGGTAAGTTTGGGTAAAGTTTGCATTCTGAATCATTTTATTCTTTTCATTTCATTATATTAATTTTTTCTTCCTAGGGTTTAAATTGGGGGCAATTTATCCATAAATGTAGGTCCAGATCAAGGATTAATGGTTAGAGGTGGAATCAGAGATTAGGTTTTGTGTCCAAGGTTTTAGGGTTAGAGGTTGGGGTCCCGGGTTAGGGTAAGTGGTTAGGATTAGGGTCCGGAGTTTAGGATGGGGGTTGGGAGTTGGGGTTTGGGTAGGAGGTCAGATTAGGGTGAGTGGTTAGGATTAGGGTCAACGGTTTAGGGTAGGGGTTAGGAGTTAAGGGGTTAGGGTTAGGGATAGGGGTTAGGAGTAGGAGTTTGGGCTAAGAATTCAGGTTAGAGATTAAGGTAAGGGGTTAGGTGGGTCTGGGTTAGGATTAGAGTTAGGATCAGGGGTTGATGATAGGGTTAGGAGTTGGGGTTTGGGTTAGAGGTTAAACTAAGGGATTATGTTTTGGCTCCAGTTATGGTTAGGGTAAGGGGTTTGGGGTAGGGGTTAGGACAATTCCTAATTTGGGTTAGAGGTTAGGTATTGGATATGGTTAGGGCAGGGGATAGGGTTTAGATGTTGGGTTAGGTGATTAGCGATCTCTATAAATTCATATGCAAATGACTATATAAGTGCTATGGTTCTGTTCAATAGGTTCAACCAAGAAGAATGGACTAGGGATTTGTAGTCAAAGTGCTTGAAGGTAAGTGTTATTTTCACTCTTAGTGCTATTACATGCAAAAAAGCAAGTGCTTGACTGTCTTCCACTCTGTAAAAGGTAAGTGCTTATTTCAACCTCCTGTTTTGTGTTCAATCTTATTTTTATCACTCTCAATTTGTGTCATTCTCTATCATCTAAAATCCAAAAAATAGAAAAATGTTCTCCCTTGGTCCCTTGTCCAGCCTCCTGTTGTCAAACCCCACTGTCTATTTATCCAAACGCACGGTTTTGTTGTTTTATGGCTCCCCTGAAACCTTAGTCTCATTTTGATAATCCAGAGACATTTTAAGACCTACTTCTTAATCTTTTTCTATGGTCATGAGAATTAAAATGTGGTGTAGACTTTTTGTTTAAACTTGTGTGCTATAATGAATCTGGATTCTGCCCTTGTGTAGACAATGGAAACAACCCTGGCCTGATCTTTAAAATCTGACCATCATGGCTTTACAAAGAGTTAAAACGTGATTTAAACTTTGGGTTAAAACTTGTGTAATGTAATGAATATAGATTCTGCCCTCATGTAGACAGTAAGAATATCCCTGGCCTGATCCATAAAACTTGATTGTTTTTGTATGGGTTTGTGTTTAGCGCGATATCTTACCCTTTTCATTAGGTCCCATGGGAATCCATGTTTTTAATGTGTATCCATCTCACTTCACTTTTTTTTCCCCTCTGTTTATCCATCCCAGGTAGGTTGGCTTCCAAGCCTGAGATTGTTGATTTATCCAAACCATGTTCTTTAAAGTAATTGATTAACTGTGTATTTTTGTGTTGCTAGTGATGTTGTGTATGTGTTGTTTTAACCTTAATATTAATGTGTTTTTAGTTTTACCTATGTAACATTTGTGACAGTGTGAACATGCCGTTCAGTTACAGTTAAGACTCAGAAATTTAATAGCAATTAAAAGGAAATGTTTGTTTGCTTAGTAGTATGTCTCCCCCTACTGGCTGTTCTAAGGATAATTCTTCATAATGTTGCGAGTGTCATGTGACTGGTCAGATGATTGATAAGGAAGTTAATGTTCTTCCATGCTGTCCAACTCTGCACAGACATAGCAGTGTATCAGCATCCATCTGCATTCATCTTTGGACTTTGGTAGCTTCATTGGTATGTTTCATTACTATCAATAGTATTCGATTATTATTTTTTGATTATTTTTTAAGTATTCATAGTTTATGCAGATAGTTGATCATGTCAGATGAATTTTTTTATTGGATTGTATGGGAGCTACAATGCATTCCTTTTGCTTCATTATTACTCTCATTTGCTTACCTAATTAATTTCATGTCATTAATAAGCAAGCAAAACAGCATCTTTAAGAGTTAAATCTATCATTTGGTAGATTACATAAACGTTTGTAAGAAGTATTTATTTTATGTGCACATTCTGAATGTAAATTCATATTGTTTTATTGTTTTATTGTTTTCCTTTCTATTTCTTAGTTTTACTTTATAGAGACATTCTGTGTCTGTAAACTTTTGATGAGATTGGAGTCTAGCTTGCTGTCAAAGTGTACAGAGGACAAATATAGAGGACATTACAGTAAAAGAACGGCTCAGTCGGGCAGGACATCGCAGTTCAAGCTGATTCTAAACAGTATCAAGCAAGTAAACTTAATGGCTCCAAACCATGTCGAAGAAAAGTTCACCAACATGGTAAACCAGGTCTTTTGTCTCCACACAACATTCAAGTAACTCATCAACATGTTCTGCTGCTGCGCTAGCATGAGCGAAAGCAGAGGCTGCAAAGGCACTTGCCAAGAAAGAAATGAAAATGAAAATAGAAAAGGTTCTGTTTGAAGCTTCTATGGACATTTTAAAACAAGAGAAAGAAACCGCTGCAGCTGTAGCAAAAGCTGCTGTGCTTGAAGCTGCTATTGATCATAACAGTGAAAGATTAAGCTGTAGGCTCTTACCATGTCACACTCCCATAGACTTAGCACAGTGCACAAAAGATTATGTCATGCGGCAAGCAGAGACAAACAGCCCATCTCTCTCTGTGCTTGGTGTAGAGACATTTTCTGATGACCAAATAGGACAAGTTTATAAGCCACAATCACTTGACACTCCAACATTTCATACATGCTGCTGCCTACATTCATAATAACTCCAACATGACTGACTTTGTTCGTTATCTAGCTCGATGTGAACTTGTTTCTACAGGGATGCTAAAATTCAATGATCAACCACAAAGTTACAGAGCTTGGCGATGTTCTTTTAAGAATGCCATCAGAGATTTAGACTTGACATGCAGAGAAGAAATTGACCTTTTTGTCAAGTGGCTGGGAAAAGAGTCTGCAGAACATGTCACTCAGATTCGATTGGTGAATATAAATAACCCTGAGAGAGGGTTGAACATGATTTAGGCCAGACTAGAGAAATATAACAGCTCACCTGAAGTGATAGAGAATTCACCATTCAAACTCCTTTAGAGTTCTCCCAAGCTATCAAATTAATATTATGCAAAACTAAGAGAGTTAAGGGACTTGCTCATGGAGCTACAGTCAGCCAAGGTGGATGGAGCCTGGACTGGCAGTACTTGATACTACTCGTGGTGTAACTCCCATAGTTGGAAAACTTTCTTTCGCTCTTCAGCACATTTATTAGTCAAGACGCAAAGATCAGAAATGACCCAAGTTTCAGTTTTACATCCCGTGCAGATGCTCTTCCTAAACTAACTTCATGGAAACAGCATAAACAGAAGGAGATTTCTATCCACAAAATGGATGTCACCTACTGTCATCTGATGTATGTCCCATCCACAAAAAGTCACATCCTCTTCACATCCTCTTCACGTCCGAGAAAAGTCTCTTGAAGACCGTAAAGCATTCCTAAAAAAAAAAAAAACTGCAAAGCCTATGTTAAATGCACAGATTGTGGTAGCAAGAAGCATGACACTGCCCTTCATACAGAACCATCATGCATGACTAAAGACACAAGCCCCCATCTAGAGCATGGCAGGGAGGGAGATCTTGTACGTCATCTGACATCTCATCACAGTGCACTCAAGTCTGTGGTGGTGATCTAACTGATAGGTCATGCTCAAAAATCTGTCTAGACAAAATTTATCCTAGTGGCTGTTGTGACAAAGCAGTGAAACTTTATGCAATAATTGATGACCAAAGTGACAGATCACTGGCTTGTTCTGAGTTGTTCGGTATCTTTGGCATTCAAGGCCCTATTTCAGCATATTCCCTAAAAGCCTGTGCTGGCATTATGGAGACAGCTGGAAGATGAGCCAGTGGCTTCCAAACTGAATCCATGGATGGACAGACCAGCCTTCCAGATCTGATTGAGTGTAATGATTCTCAATAACAGATCAGAGATTCCTTCACATTCTGTTGATCTCCACTATTTACATCTTAAATCAGTGGCACAGCTGATCTCGGAACTTGATCTAAAGGCTCATATTTTACTTCTCCTTGGACGGGATGTTCTCAGAGTGCATAAAGTGCGTAAACTAATCAATGGCCCACATGACTTGCCATACGCTCAGAAACTTGACCTGGGATGGGTCATTGTAGGCAATGTCTGCCTTGGAAATGTCCATAAGCCACTCACAGTTAGCACACTTTATACCAAGACTCTGGATAATGGATGGCCTTCACTCTTTGTACAATGCTCTAACGTTCTGCAGGTGAAGGAGAGATACAGTAATCACCATAAACCATGTTCCAGCAGAAAACTTGCACACAAATCAGACCACTTGGGTTGCATGGTGTTTGAGCTTACAAAAGACAATGACAGTCTGGCTCCATCCATTGGACATGATCTCTTGAGTATTATGGGAGAAGGGTTTAAGAAAGATGGAAGCAACAGTTGGGTAGCACCACTGCCATTTAAAATCCCAAGACAGAATCTTCCTAACAATAGGACTCGGGTAATGAAACGCCTCCCATCCCTCCTGCGCAACTTTGAGAGGAAACCCCAGGTGAGAGAACACTTCATTTCCTTTATGGATAAGGTCTTTGAGAACGGATACGCAGAGGTGGCTCTTTCTCTCAAAGAAGAAGAGAAATGGTGGTCTCTCCCCATCTTTGGCGTATACCATCCGAAGAAACCTGGACAAATCCGGGTGGCATTTGATTCTAGTGCCCAATACAATGGTATTTCCCTCAATGACGTGCTGTCAACAGGTCCTGACCTCAATAATTCTCTCTTGGGTGTGCTCATTCGATTTCATAAGGAGTCAGTTGCCATAACTGCAGATATCCAACAGATGTTTTATTGCTTTCTTGTGAGAGAAGAGAACAGGAATTTTCTGAGATTTTTGTGGTTCCAAGACAATGACCTCAACAAAGACATCGTATAGTATGAAGGTACATGTCTTTGGAAATAGTCTATCGCCAGCCATAGCCATTTATGGCTTCAGTAAATCTGTCCACCAGGAATGACAAGATAAGGATCCTGAAGTGCAACAGTTCATAGAACATGATTTCTAGGCAGATGATGAGTTAAAGTCCCTTCTTACCTTAGAAGCAGCAGTGAGTTTGCTGAAGCGGACACAAAACATCCTTGCTCAATCAAACCCAAGACTGCATAAAATTTCCTCAAATAGGAGAGAGTCTGGGTCTAAACTGGGAGCTCAAAACAGACCATTTCATTTTTAAAGTGGCAGACGAAGTGAAGCCTTTCACACATTGAGGAGTCTTGTCAACCGTCAATAGTCTGTATGACCCTTTAGGATTCGTAGCCCTAGTAACTATCCAACACAGATTTATTCTGCGAGAACTAACCTTGGAGAACACTGATTGGGATTCTCTACTGCCACAGAACATGGAAGAATCATACGTCACATGGCGAAATTCTCTGTAAGAGCTAAGGCATCTTCAAATTCCTAGGGCATATAAAGAGACCTCACCCTCAGAAGCTGTACACAGAGAATTGTACGTATTTTCAGATGCTTCTACCAAAGCTATTGCTGCAGTTGCTTATCTTAAGCTCTCTTATGCTCAAGGAAACAGTCATGTAAGCTTTGTTATGGGTATAGTGAAACTAGCTCCACTTCCTGAACAATTCTGAGGTTGGAGCTGTGTGCTGCAGTCTTGGCAGTGGAATTGGCTGACCTCATCTCATCTGAGATTGACATGAATCTTGATATCGCTTTCTACACTGACAGCAAGGTGGTATTGGGATACATACATAACCAAACCAAACGCCTCTATGTGTACGTCAACAACCGAGTCTTAAGGATATGAAGCTCTAGTCAGCCTGAACAGTGGTATTATGTATGCACTGACCAAAATCCAGCAGATATAGCCACAAGGTCCATTCCTGCAGCACACCTTGCAAACAACTAAATTGTTTGCCTATTTAATTTCATGTCATTAAAAAGCAAGCAAAGCAGCATCTTTAAGAGTTAAATCTATCATTTGGTAGATTACATAGACAGTTGTAAAATGTATTTATTTTGTGTTCACGTTGTGATTATAAATTCATATTGTTTTATTGTTTTCCTTTCTATTTCATAGCTTCACCTCATCCTTATTAAAAATTGGAAAGAAACATTCCATGTCTGTAAACTTTTGATGAGGTTGGAGTTTAGCTTGCTGTCAGTTGAATTGAGTGTTGCTTGATATTGTGTTTTACTGTGATATTTGGGTGGTGTGTGTTTGTGATTTTAATAAATCGGTCAAACACTTTTGCACCATGCTGCCAAGCTCTGAAGATGTCATCCAAGTATATGTAATAAACCAGTGGTGTGAGGTCACATTTTTTTAAGAAGGGATGTTTTCCAATCTGCCGTATGTTTGGCACAAATTTTTTGTCCATTTTCAAAGTCATTTTCAAAGTCAATTTCGGGTTAAACTAATTTCTAGTAATTGTAAAATGTATTTATCTGGTCTAGATGGGTCCAGATGGTTTTTAAAGGCTTTTTTTTATTGCTTTCAGCCCTAATTCAGTTGATATATTTGTTTGTAAGCTATTAATATCAATGGTGAAAAGGAATGCGTCACCTAACCCTAGGCACTGTAATTGTTTGATTGCTGTTTTATGTGGATGTTGTTCCCTGTTGTGTAAGCCTACTGATAGTACTACCTTTTGTGTGTGGGGGTGTGGATATTGTTTTTGGAGAATTTTAGAAGTGTGAAGGAAATTGGCTCCAGGAAGGCTGTCTACTTGTATGTTTGTGTCCTCTGATTTTGGGAATGCGGCTGAGGTTGGAGTCCCCTATAAAACCTATAGGTTTACGAAAAGAGATGGACCAATCTACTGCCTTTCTGTCTGTATTAATGTGTCTGTAGGGTCTATTTTCTAGTCTAATGGTGTCTGAAAGTCCATTGTCTGAGGAGTCTGAGGACGTACTTGTAGGTTTTACCACTGTAGCAGACTTGGAAGGGGTGGATTCAGAATGGGCTTTGGTCAGAGATTTTGTCTCTTTACTAAATCCCATCATCCTTGTCCATTTTTGTTTTGCAGTGGCTCCACCTGTGTGATTGTCCTTCTCAGACGTGGTTGCTGTTACAATATGAGAAAGATCAGGTAAGTTCACTTTATTTATTGTGTTATGTTTGGGTTTGAATGATGTATAAGGACTCACCTCTCTGTGGTGGACTTGGGCATGGACCGTAATTTCTTGCTTGTGTCTTGTGAGTTCTTTTGTTGGAATAAGAGGTATAGGTGGCCTGATGTATCCAAAAGGGCTGTTTGTTTGTTTTTAATGGTTTCTTTGCAGTAGGCTAAAGTGCTATCTCTGAATTTGTGTTTGAATCTATTTCTGGCCCATTTCACTGCCACTTTCCATTCCAAGTCACTAAACATTTGAATGATTTCCATGAGGTTGATTATGACCTGCGTGTAATGTTCTTGCAGAAGTGGCATGTTATTGTTCATCCAGGTGAGTGTGTTCTGAGTGATTTTCTCTGTGATTGCATCCCTAGGTGAAGATTGTTTTGTTAATTGTGTAGGTTTGTTGACTTGTCTGGACATGCCTGTTGGAAAACTGCCTGTGTGTAAGGAATTCTCTACTGTCTCCATGTGATGTATTGCCTTGTATGAATATAAAATATGTTTTGGTCAGTGTTCTGTTAAGTGTCTTGTGACTGCAGTAGCATCTATTCAAGTCCTTATTAGGTCTTGTCTTCCTTAACTTTTTGGTCATTCTTCCTTTGACCAAAGGTCCTGGATTTCTGGGTTTCATGAGCAAAGTCCCTCAAAGTGGTGAAGGGGAGAAAAAGGGAGGAGAGAGGGGGAAAAACCAAGGGAGAATGTTCTTGTTATCTCTTTCAGGAAAGCAACAGTCTGGTTCCTTTGTCCTCCTGTGAGCTTCTGGTTCCCTGCTGGTTTTGTTGGCTTGGTGTTTTTTCCACTGTTGTATACTTCCCCCTGTGCAGATTAAAAACTTGACCTTTATTAGTATTTTTTTTTTTTTTGACAAGGCAGAAGAAAGACACTGAAGAGATTTCTTTAAAAAAATCCTAACGTTTTGCATAAAAATGCTTTCTCAGTGGACTATCAACTGGTTTGGGGAGCATGGTCTATACTTATGTATACTACAATGTATGTGTGGGTAGGGGTGGTTAAGCCTAAGGTGTGGTCAGGATCAGTTAACTGAATTGTGATAGGCTATATTTTATTTTGTCCCAAGGAGCATCTTTGTTGTGGCTTTGGTTTTCCCTCCAAAATGAAGGTGCTGACTTGACTGTTTCTGGTTGGTCCCTTTATATGAAGCTTCCATTTTGGATGCCTTGGTTAGATTTTCAAAATAGGAGTCCCTGTGTCTATGTTCTCCATTTTGCTTAGTTTAGGTAGCACTTCAAAATAGGAGTCCTTACATGTACAACTACATTTAGTTGGTTCAGGTAAGCTTTCAGAATGTAATTACATATGTCTAAGTCCTTCATTATAAATGCTTTGGGTAAGATTTTAAAAATAGAAGTCCTTATATGTAGACTCTCCATTTTGCTTGCTTTGGGTGAGTTTTTCTAAAATGAGAGTTCCTATATCTAGGTCCTCCATTTTAGTTGCGTTGGGGTTAGGGGGTTAGGGGGTTAGAGGGTTAGGGTTTAGGGTCAGGGTCAGGGTTGGGTTAGGGGGTTAGGGTTTGGGTTCAGGTTCAGTTTAGGGTCAGGGTCGGGGTCGGGGTTAGGGTTAGTGAATTTACAGTGACCACCCCCCCCCCAATCACAGTCCGAAAACTGCGTGGTTGTATAGGGAGCCAAGGGAAGTGCATGGGCTGGTGCCTGTTAAGCACTGCTATAGCTCTGGTAACTACTGGGCTTTTCAATTGCCACTAGGGATTGGGATTGGGATTAGGGTTAGGGGTTAGGGTTAGGGGTTAGGGTTAGGGTTAGGGTTAGGATTAGGGTTGGGGATGGGGTTAGGATTAGGGTTAGAATTAGGGTTGGGGTTAGGATTAGGGTTGGGATTAGGGTTGGGGTTGGGGTTAGAGTTAGGGTTGGGGTTAGGATCAGGGTTAGGTTTAGGGTTGGGATTAGGGTTGGGGTTAGGTTTAGGATTAGGGTTGGGGTTAGGGTTGGGGTTAGGATTAGGGCTGGGGTTAGGTTTAGTGAATTTACAATGACCCCCCCCATCACAGTCCGAAAACTGCGTGGTTGTATAGGGAGCCAAGGGAAGTGCACGGGCCGGCGCCTGTTAAGCACTGCTATAGCTCTGGTAACTACTGGGCTTTTCAATTGTCACTGTTGACTTTCAGTTGGATTTCGATTAGTTTAATGTGTTATGGGAGGGAGAGC
>JAKMWG010000037.1:193960-196460 GCA_022758105.1 Pangasianodon gigas
ATCCCTAATCCTCTACTCCTAATACACTACTCCTAATCCCTAATCCTCTACTCCTAATCTACTACTCCTAATCCCTAATCCTCTACTCCTAATACACTACTCCTAATCCCTAATCCTCTACTCCTAATCTACTACTCCTAATTCACTACTCCTAATCCCTAATCCACTACTCCTAATCCCTAATCTACTACTCCTAATCCACTACTCCTAATCCCTGATCTACTACTCCTAATCCCTAATCCTCTACTCCTAATCCACTACTCCTAATCCCTAATCTACTACTCCTAATCCCTAATCCTCTACTCCTAATCCCTTATCCTCTACTCCTAATCCACTACTCCTAATCCCTAATCCTCTACTCCTAATCCCTAATCCACTACTCCTAATCCCTAATCCACTACTCCTCATCCACTAACCCAATCCCTAATCAGATGATTCACTAATTCACTATCACTAATCCCTAACCCTTAATCTCTATTCCACTACCCTTAACCTGAATCCACTACTCCTAACCCTTAATCCCTAACCCTTAATCCCTAACCCTTAATCCCTAATCTCTACCATTACCCCTAACCCCAATCCACTACTCCTAATCCACTACCCCTAATCCCTACCTCTAATCTACAATCAATCTCTAATCCACTAATCCACTACCCCTACATCTAATCCACTACTCCTAACCATTAATCACTAACCTCTAATCCCTAATCTCTACCACTACCTCTAACTCCAATCCACTACCCTTAATCCACCACCCCTAATCCCTAACCCCTAAATCTCTACCACTATGCCTAACCCCTAATCCCTAACTCCTAATCCACTACCCCAATCCCTAAACCGCAATCTCTACACACAATGTGATAGTCGCATTTTACCAGCAGAGGGCAGTGTGGACTTTCACTACACACAGAGACACACACACACACACACACACACACACACACAGTGTGAGGAAGTGTGAGAGTATGAAGAGGAAAAGAGGGAGAGAGAGTTGAGGGGATTAAAAATGGAAGAGGAAACACTGAAGTGTGTGTGTGTGTGGGGTGGAAAATATAACTATACTCATCAGACACAGGAGTGAAGGGTGGAGATGGTTGATTTCTCTGTTTCACACACACACACACACACACACACACACTGCTGTTTTCTTTCTCAATGCCACACTACGCAGGCTGGAAAGAATGTGTGTGTGTGTGTGTGTGTGTGTGTGTGTGTGTTCCTGTCCTGACCCGACAGACTCTTAAAGTTCACCTCTGACCCTACCACACACACACACACACACACACACACATACATATGAAGGTTGCCCTAAAATGCAGTTTAGGTTTGCATTCCATCCAAACCTTAGAGCTGGAGAATCAATTACCTCTGAACACACACACACACACACACACACAGGTGAGTCAGTATAAAAGATGGATATGAGCTATTAACACCTCTCTCTCTGTAGATCTGAGAATATCTGTGTGTGTTTCTCTGTTTCTGAACATTTAGATGTGTTTCTATTTCAGGAGCCTTTTCAGGAATTCAGAATCCAAGGCTGATTTTAGTTCCTGAGCTATGATTCAGGAACCTTTCTAGTTCCTGCTCCAGAGTTTGTAGTTCTCTGTGGAACTGTTGTTGTTGAGCGTCACACACTCACTAAGCCTGCACATGACCTTCAAAACCCAGCTGCGAATTGTTTAATATGGGAGGCTGTGTGTTACAACTGTCATAGTTCCTGTTTTAGTTCCTACACAGACATGTTACAGAGTGTATTCTGGACACGCATCAGCGCACGTGCGCAAAATCACGTAAAACCAAAAACACACGTCGTATCGGTCAGCCAGTTCAGTTCTGTTTTTGTACAGTTCCTGCAGTGCGCTGAAAACACAAAGCAGGAACCATGTGGTTCTCATTCAAGAGAGTTCTAGAACCATGTAGTTCCTCATAAAGTTCTGGAACCTCAGAATAAAAATACTGAAGTAAATACTTCACCAGTGTGAATGAGAAAAACACACTGAGTGTTACTGTGCAATAAACCACATTCATTGCTGACAAGATATCATTTAAGACAGCATGAATGATGAGTGTGTGTGTGTGTGTGTGAGTATGAGCGTATGTGTGTGTGTGTGTGTGTGTGTGATGTTTCCAGTTTGAATTCTTCCTTACTGTTTACAGTTCCACTCCACTGGGAGGTCTCATCACTTTGTGTTTTCTTTTGTGATGTTATATTCTTCACTCTGTGTGTGTGTGTGTGAGAGAGAGAGAGAGAGAGAGTGTGTGTGTGTGTGTGAGAGTGAGTGTGTGTGTGTGTGGTCGGTCTCTGATTCTGAACTACAGTTTAGTGGCCCATCGTTATGACACAGATTTAATTATGTTTAGACTGAAATGGCATGAGACAGAGTTGATTACACACAAACACACACACAGACAGAGGAAGATGAAATATTTAACAAATAAAAGCCACAAAGTAAAACAAAAACATGGCTGCAAACTTCGATATTTGAACACACACACA
>JAKMWG010000037.1:198960-209657 GCA_022758105.1 Pangasianodon gigas
ATTAAACACTTCTGGATGGATGAGATGAGATACACAGCTATCTGTAACCTGTGTGTGTGTGTATGTGTGTGTGTTTAATGTTTAATTAAGTGTGTGTACAAGTGGATCTTGTGCACTAATACACACCACATAAAGTTTAGAATTTGGAATTTAGGGTTTAGAGCGATGTTATTATGGGAACACGGTAGAGCTTTCACACTTATTAATGTCAAAATAATTGAACTCTAAATACATTTTTATATAAAATCTTTCACTGTTTCAAAGTTGTAAGATAAAACTTTCTCACAGGGCACACACACACTCACACACACACACACACACACAGGTCCTTTTCCAGTGTGAAAACTTTTCCATTTCCTCTTACAGTCTCAGCACAATTTCATTTTATAACAATAATAATTCATTTAATAATTTCACTTTTTAAACAGAAAAAATATACTTTATTGTCCAGATACAAATCTGTCTGACACTCATGTAAGTATAAATATAATCTAAATCTAAATCTAAATATTCATCTTTCAAACTTACAAACATTAAATACAGTAAAAAAACCAAACATCAGCATTTAAACACACTGAGTTACATCTGTCCTATTTATTTATTTACTGATTTATTTATTTTATTTTTTTACTTATTTGAATGATTAAAGCTTTCTATTCCAGAGCAGAAACCTGAATCAGTGGCGGTGTGTAATCTGTAAACATTCACATCATGTGGTACAATTTTACAACTTTTATTTATGAAAGATTTTATTTATAAAATTAGTCTTATTAAAACTGCAGATTGATTCATGTTGAATTAATTAATTAATTAATTAAGTTTTAGGTTAAACTTATTCTATTCATTGGACCAGATTTATAACTGTAATAACTTATAACACTTTTAGTACATGTGGAACTCTTTGGGTTCTGTGGTTGTGTCTCTGGGGAAACTCTGAAAGGTTCTGTGTAGATCCCTATCAGAAAGTGTTTATCAGAATAGGTTTCAAACTAGGACACCTTTAGGAAGCTAAGAACCCTTAAAGAACCCTTAGTGCGGTCAGTGTTATAGATTTAACCGAGTACTGTGTGTGTGTGTGTGTGTGTAGTAACTGATCTAAAGCCAACACTGCTATAAACGTGTTTAAAAGAAGAGAAGAAGAGAAGTGCACAGTGCGAGCGGCCATGTTGAAGTGACGTCACTCTGTAATCGGGGAAGGAGCTGGTATTTGAGAAGACTTCCGCAGGTTGAGGGGCGTTTCTGAGGTTTTTAACCGGCTGTAGGCGGAGAATTAAACGCTGCAACTTCACCTCGAACGCAGCATAACACCTCTACTGTAACATCAAACCTGACACGCAGAACGTTCCTCACAGAACCCCTGACGCGCGTGAGAATGTGTTCTACAGCCTGAAACCTGAACAATCTGACATCACACACACACACACACACACACACAAACTTAATACACAAGACTAGAGTAAAACAATATACACACATACAATGCTTCCTAATGGTTTAGTGAAACTCAGCACACACACACCCACACACACACACACTTTGCATATAAACAAAGGATTCTCTCCACACACACAAGCATCAGACAAAAAAAAGAGTCACAAAAACACACACCCTGCTAACAACAGTTTCACTAGCAGTCAACAAAACTCTCTCTCTTTCTCTTTCTCACACATACACACACACACACACACACACACACAGAGCACTAAACTATTCCTTACACCACACAGTTGTGTGAACGCTGATGTGTCGCAGTGCATTGTGGGATTTTATGTGATGTAATAAATTAAGAGGAATAAGATAATAAACAATAATGGACATGTCATGTTGTGTGTTACAGAATTTTAAAGAAGTATTACTAACACACACACACACACAGAAAAAACGAGTCTCTCTCTCTCTCTGTCTCTCTCTCACACACACACACAGAAAGAACGAGTCTCTCTCTCTCTCTCTCTCTCTCTCTCTCTCTCTCTGTCTCACACACACACAGAAAAAACGAATCTCTCTCTCTCACACACACACACACACAGTGAAAGTGTATATTATTACTGTGTGTGTGTGTTTAAGTGTGGAAATGAGCTGTTATTAAACTGACTAAATACAGTGCAATCAACCGTGACTCGTAAACTCACCCACACACACACACACACACACACACACATATTTACAGGGTCAGTGTGTTGGTGTGTGAAACTCTCACTATGGGTTTTAATTCTATAATTTTTTTTATCCTGAATTCTTAAAATGTTATAAACACACACTAGTATATAATAATTATTTATAAGTTGGTAATAAATGCTGTGTGTGTTTGTGTGTGTGTGTGTGTGTGTGTGTTACAGTAAAATACTGAGTGACAGGGTGGTGGGATGAAGCGTTGTTCCTGTTTCCACCCTGAAGCTGATTATTTTCCTCTATTTTCCTCTTACACCACAGCAATTTACCAACAATTACACTTTTATTTATTGAAGGACACGTCATACTTTTTATCCATTTATATTTACATTACATTTAATGTTAGTTCCTGTTGTCACTTACGTTATAGCAGCTATAAACACTCGTTCCCTCACCAGAGTCTCTTTATTCTCTCTCTTCAAGTTAATAAGACAAAAACAAATCGCAGCTTGTTACGCATGTTACTGAGAAAGCGCAAAGAAGCGTAAACTCCTCTGTCCTGAAGATGTCGGAAAACTTAAAGTTACAGCTGACTGTTACAAAGCGCTGACACTGGAGACTCCTTCCATAAACATTAAATAAACATGTCCTTGCATTTCCTTTCACCATATCAGCGATGTTTTTAAATTGTTTTTTTCCCTGTGAATGAGCTGTTGCTATAGAAACGATAACGTATTAGAACGAGTGCATTAATATTAATATAAACCTGCGCTACTGTCCGAGCTGCTGTTATAGAAAACTAATCAACACCTTCTGACCAATCAGAGTTCAGGATTCAGCAGCGCTGAAAGCAGCTTTGCAGAAATCCGGATATAAAAGTTTAATTTATCTCTAATGAGGTGACGGCGTTGGGGGAAAAACTCCCTGAGACGATAAGAGGAGGAAACCTTGACTGGATCCAGACTCAAAACGGAACCTGTCCTCATCTGTGTGACGCCGGATAGTGCGATTATAAACCAGTCCAGTGTGCAGGTGTAGAGGAGTAAAGTGTGTGTGTACAGGATGTTCAGTGTGTGCAGCAGGACAGTGTTTATGATCACAGCAGCAGCAGCACTTACACACACATCTACACAATCTACAGTGAGATTAAACACCGAGACTGAGCCGAGGGAGCGAAGTTTCTATCTACCTTTCAGTGTGTGTGTGTGTGTGTGTGTGTGTGTGTGTGTGTGTGTGTGTGTTAATGGGTTTGACACTCAGGCTGTAAGTGAGTGTGAACAAAAGCAGCGTCGGTGCTGAAGCTCACAGTCGCGTCAGAATCACACGTGACGACTTTCACACCTCCAACACGCCGCTTCATGTGTTTACGAGGGCGGGGCTCAGGAGGGGGAGGGGCTTAATCCTCACCACCCCAGCGTGAGAAACAGGAAGAGAGGAGGAGAGCGCCGTGTCATTATAAAACTCCTCCACTTTCACAGCAAAGTGTGGAACTGACAAGTACCACACACACACACACACACACACACACACAGGTTCACTTTCAAAAGTTTAAATAAAAATACCAGAAGAAAGTCTTTACACTGATGCAGCAGCAGATGATTTTTTGTTTAGTTTTGTAAAGTAGAGATTTTGAGAGGCTCAGAGAAATAAAACTCTCGCATTGTTAATGTTTTCATCACGTGGAAGGAGCTTTGTGGTGGAAATATAATGATTCTGATTCATTATTCTGGAAATAACAGAAATATTATAAAGAATTCTGGACCAAATAATTTTAAAGAACCAAAAATGGTTCTTCTTATAATGTCACTCTAAAGAACCTTTTCTGTATGAAGGATAGAAGGATAGGAGGATTAAAAAAAGAGAACGGAGGGAGTAAAACCTAAGAAAGAAGGAAATAAAAAAATGGAAAAATAAAGTGAGGCTGAGAAACTGAAGGAGAGCAGAAGAAAATAAGAAAGAAAGAAATTATGAAGAAAAATAAAGAAGGAAGGAAAGACATGTAAGAACAGGATGAAAGAATAATGTGAGGAAAACAAGGAAAAAGGAATAAATGTTTAGAGAAATGAAAAGGATTGAGGGATGAAGAGGAAGAGAGACAGCAGGTGGAATGATAAATGAAGGAAGGATTGAAAAGAAAGAGAGGAGAAAGAGGAAGGAGGACAGGAAGGGAGTGAGACGTGTGTGCACCTGTGTGTGAAAAGCAGGTCATTAGTGTGACGGAGAGACTCTTATCTTCATGATGAACGAGTGGAAATGAGTGTTAGTGAAGAAAAGATGAGTGAAAGAATGAAGGAGTGAAAAATTTGCTGAGGAGAAAAAACAGAGACAATGTGAGGACAGAAATGAGTGATTAATCATGAGAGAGAGAGAGAGAGAGAGAGAGAGAGAGAGAGACTTAGACTTTAAGACGCCTTTAATGCATCAGTTTAGTATATTTACATTTTTTTAAAAACAGAAACCCCATCAGACCCCCAGCCTCCACCCCACATTCTCCACCCCACATTCTCCACCCTCCACCCCACACCCTCCACCCCCCACCCTCCACCCTCCACCCCCCACCCTCCACCCCACACCCTCCACCCCACACCCCACACCCTCCACCCAAATCCCCCCTTCAGTCTTAATTTCATTAGAATCCATAAATCTGTATGAAAAGTCCACAGTCCAGTTTATTGTAAAACTTTTCTTGCAGCTGATGTCCATTACCATTTTCTTAAGCGAAACCTTCAGCACGTTCAGGTTTTCAGTTTTGTTGCATGTTTTGCTGATTTTATGAGTTTTGCTTTGTCTGGGAAGCAGTTTGTTAGTGAGACGTTCCTTTTTCCTTTGGTGAACTATAAAAGCGGTTACTCTGTGCCGGGGTGTACAGGTACTCAGGCTGCTCTGAGCAGTCGGAGAGCTTCGGCTGATCTGGGATGATCTCAGCCTCCTCCATGTGTGTGAGCGGTTCCCCTCCTGCAGCTCCTGCACTGCACCCGGACCTTCACTCTCCTGCTTCACAACATTCTCCTGCTTCACAACATTCTCCTGCTTCACAACATTCTCCTGCTTCACTGTGCTGTGGCTGTTTGGACGATTCCTTCACCTCGTTCATCTTCTCTCCCCCCGTTTCCAGCTCTGCTTTATTGTCCATAACCTCGGCAGTGGTTTTTGGTCGCAGTGTGTTCCTGTGTGAGCTCTGTGGTTTCTCCTTCTGGTGCTGCTGCTGTTTTTCAGGGTCAGCGCATACACTGAGGTCAGGGTTGCTGCTAACGCTAACACCATCTCCGGTGTCTGTGACAGTGATTACAGTAGCATCCACATTGGCAGGATTGTTAGCGTTAGTGTTGGTGGAGGAGATAGAGTCTGTGTTGGGGAAACTGTTGTGTTTGTCACTGACCTGTTCAGTCTCTGGCTCCGGTGTGTCGCTGCTCTGTGTGTCGTTCACTCCAGGCTCCGGCTCCCCGGTGGTCTCCTGATGACTGTCCCCACGCTGCTGCTGCTGCTGCTGCTGCTGCTGTGCAGACAGACAAACTTTTTGTGAAACTTTTCAAAACATCTCAGATGTTCAGTGGTAGCAAACACGGTGTAACTACTGTCCCCATGTTTGCATTTAAAATTCATGTTCAGAGACTTATCTTGATTATTCAGAAACATAAAAACGTGTGTGTGAACAGATAAGACATGTTTCACTGCTGAGTTTTTGCAGCTGAAGCGGGCCAGCTCCTTCATTATCACCTCATCCTGAATGAATGGAGGCACGTTGGAGATTACGACTGGCGTTGCAGGAGCAGACAGAGGGGAAACCTGTACCGGGTCTCTTTTCACCCGTATTCCCGTTTGGATCGGCTTATTAACGAGGTTTTGTTGAGTCAAAGCCACTGCTTTGTTCATTCGGGATGAGAGGAGATGTTCTCACACCTGACCTGCTCTCCCACCGCTAACAGCACCTCCTCCACCTGAGCTCCACCCTCCAGCACACACCTGACACCATGCTGGAGAGACAGCGTCTCCTCGCCGGCCTCAGAGGCCATCGCATCCCGCTCTCTCTCCCACCTTCAGCTGTTTACAGTCTGTGTGCTTTACTCTATACAATATATAATATTACTCTATACTCTCACTGTCTAAATCCAGCAGAGAAAAGAAACTAGCAGAAAACTGGCAAAAAACAGAGAGATCTGCACTCAGGGTATGCGCAGAGAGAGAGAGACAGAGAGAGAGAGAGAGAGAGAGAGAGAGGGATGGAGAGACAGATATGTGTGTATATATAGTGTTTCTTTTTGACTGTATTGTTGAATGTATGTAAATTTGTTTCTATTTATTTATTTATTTATTTATTTCTGTTGTTATTTTCTAATTTGTTCCCAAAGTCTGTATCCAAGCTTCAGCAATGCAAATGTTAATATTAATCACACCGATATGCAAACTTCTGAGAGAGAGAGAGAGAGAGAGAGAGAGAGAGAGAGAGAGAGAGAGGAAAGAAAAAAACGGGGTGGTTAAATAGATAAGTAAATAAGTAATAAAAGAAAGGAAAAAAGAAAGTGTTAAAAAGAGAGAAATTGTGAGATATTAAATAAGTAAATAATTAAATAGTAGAGTAATTTTATTTGTAGATTTTATTTATTTATTTATTTATTTATTAAAGGGGAGTCAGTCCCAATCTCCTTCACGCGCTTCAGTCTCTTGTTTATTCATCAAGTTATTATACTTTAACCAACCACCAACGAGGGGCGTGGCTATGGGCGTGGTCAGGGGGCGTGGTCTCAGGGTGGAGTGGGGAACCTCCTGACTATCCACTTTTCTGAGTCTCGTGCCGTCCGCCGCTCATGTGTGCGCGCGAGAGAGAGAAAGAGAGAGAATAGGAGAGAGAGAGAGAGAGAGAGAGAGAGAGAGAGAGAGCGTGTTACACAACTTTCTCACTCTGAGTTTATATTTTTCGGGTTGTTTTTACTGAGCGGAGTGTGTGTTAGAGTGTGTGTGTGAGAGTGTGTAAGTGTGTGTGTGTGTGTGTGTGTGTGTGAGTGTGTGTGTGTGTGAGAGTGTGTGTGAACGGATTTTTTTTCTTTCTTCTCTGAGGACTGCAGCAGGAGGAAATGTCGGGTGGATTTGCGCTCGCGCGTCTCCGGTAACACGGGTTCAGTGTGCGACTCCCGGAGCGCGCGCTGCAGCAGGAACACACGGGGAATACAGCTTTAAAGGAGACACGGACTCTCCCTCTCTATCACACACACACACACACACACACACACACACTTTTTTGTGTGTTTTTCTCTCCGGTATTCTGGATTTACAGCTTTAATGTCGGAAATTTAAAGTTTCTCGGTCCGACCGGCGGCGCGCGCGGGAAGTGTGTGTGTGTGTGTGTGTGTGGAGCTGCTGTAATTGACTAGTGAAGAGTTGAGGTGTGTGAGGAGTGTGTACCGGAGAGATGGAGCGCGTGCACTCGGTGTGGACGGTGTGTGTGTGTTTGGCCTTCATCAGCCTCAGCAGCTGGAGTTCAGCAGAAGAAGGTAAGAGCTCTATCTATCTATCTCTCTATCTTTCTCTCTCTCTCCCTCTCTCTATCTATCTTTCTCTCTCTCTATCTTTCTCTCTCTCCCTCTCTCTATCTCTCTATCTTTCTTTCTCTCTCCCTCTCTCTATCTCTCTATCTATCTCTCTATCTATCTCTCTCTCTCTGTCTCTCTCTCTTTTCCTCTCTCTCTCTCTCTAAAGTTTATTTTATAAAAACAAATAAAGAAAGAAAAGATCTGAGACATCAGTAGAGTTCTCTCACAGATTTGTGTGCTCTTCATGTCACACACACTTCATGTCAGTGTCACACACTCTTTCTAAATTATTTCACTTTAATGGAGCAAACGCCAAATTTCCTGCTATTGAAAATCTTACAAAAAAATGATTTCTAAAAATCCTGATTGTGAAAACAGGCATGAAAACACACACACA
Source organism: Pangasianodon gigas (assembly GCA_022758105.1). Lineage (NCBI taxonomy): Eukaryota > Metazoa > Chordata > Actinopteri > Siluriformes > Pangasiidae > Pangasianodon > Pangasianodon gigas. Next base: position 206,998 of record JAKMWG010000037.1, read on the forward strand.
CACACACACACACACACACACACACACATGCAAAAATCGGAGAACTGTTTTTATTTTCCGGAAAAGTTTTAAAACTGAACAGTTTAGGAGTTTATTTATTTAAAACTATAATATTTTAATTCTGTAGCTAAAATCGAAATCAACCCAAATTTAACATTAAATTAATGTGATGTGGATTTTGGGACACACACACACACACACACACACACACACTTCAGGTTATATTTTATTCTCTCTGCCACAGAGAAAGCATTTTGTCTTGCAGGTGATTTTAATGGAAAGTGTTTATCTCTCATTTATCTCTCTTTTCTCTGACTCAGGCGTTTAAGTGTAAAAATACTTCTTTATAAAACTCTTATTATTTATTTTAATTAATTAATGAATTAATCTAAATCAGTTTGATAAAGTGAACACATCATCATCGAGGAGAAAATGTGTGTGGTGTGTTTAGTGTTTGTCTCTAACACCAGATTAACTTTTTTTTGTCTTAACTAAAATAAAAATGAAATAAATGAGAGTTTTGTGATGAAGCTGAATGCTGAAATAACAGAGTTTAATGTTTAAAGTGTGTGTGTGTGTGTGTGTGTTTGCGTCTCAGTGTTTTTATGATATTTAGTAATATTTTTATGGTGATTTATGACATCATCAGTTTTGTTTTTTCTTTTTCTTTAAGACTCGAGTTACAGTTTTCTCCTCCGTGTTTCTCAAAATTTACACTCCTTCAGATTAATGAGGAAAAATAAGACCATTTCGCTTCAATACACGAAACACTCTCTCTCTCACACACACACACACACACACACACAATGCGGCGGTTCTGACGCTCATTTGTGGTTTTAGACGATAATGATGTGGAACGTGTTGATTGTTGTGGTGTGATACACTCGCAGAAAGAAGGGGACTCAACAGTACTTGTCTTATCTCCATCAACCGCACACATTTAGTACCTTTAGTGTGTATCTTTTTATTTAGAAATGTGTGTGTGTGTGTGTGTGTGTGTGTGTAGTGTGTCTTTAAAGTTTTATTCTAAAAACTAAACCCAGTCTATTTTTGTATGTTTTAAATAACGTACTGTAATTATTTATTAATGTCACATTTCCATGTGAAAGACATTAGATACATGTTAAAGCTATAAAAGATAACAGGACCACTGAAGTGACAAAGAAGAGTACCGTTTCGTACTTTTTTTCTGAGTGTGTATAAGCAAGTGTGTGTGTGTGTGTTATATTAGAAGGTTCTATTGTAGGTTCTAATGGAATTTTGCAAGAGAACTCAGATTATTAAGATTCTGTACAAAAATTTTCATTATTCATGTAAAATGTGGCAGAACAGTTCAGAAAGGGCCTGACGGGAAATGTGTGTGTGTGTGTGTGTGTGTGTGTGTGAGCTCTGCTCTGAGGCCTGGTCTTTTTTTTTATAATGCATGAGTGTGTGTGTTCAGCTTCAGCGAAACAATAAGCTGCTGTGTGTGTTCTGAAATTAAATATCCAGATTATTTAAATATAGAATATAATATATATGACTGTATATATATATATATATATAAGATGTATATATTATAGATTTATATTATATATATATATATATATTAGTGTGTTTGTGTGGTTGTGTTTTGGGCTGTGTGCGAGTTTCTGTACATTGAGACTGTGAGTTTATTTATAAATGAATTTATTGCACTTATTGAATATTAACTCTCAGAAGTTAGAAACAGTACTCAGTATATTTACTCTCAGATAAAAGGGTACTAAACAGGACCTTGCCTTGTTGCCATGGTGCTGCTCTTATCTTTTGTACCTTTAATATGTTTCTCATATCTTTCCCTGGGAAATGTGGATGCAGTGACCTTTAAAATGATTAAAGGCACATAACTGGACTGGGATTAGTTTCTAGAGTAAAGCAGTAAAGATACACGACACACATATTTCTAGGTTAGAGACACACACTAAAGGTACTGAAGGAGTACGGATGATGGTACCTTTGGCTGATGGTACCTTTGGCTGATGGTACCTTTGGTTGATGGTACCTTTGGCTGATGGTACCTTTGGTTGATGGTACCTTTGGCTGATGGTACCTTTGGCTGATGGTACCTTTGGTTGATGGTACCTTTGGCTGATGGTACCTTTGGTTGATGGTACCTTTGGCTGATGGTTCCGCACCGGTGATGAGGAATGGTTCAGTTTAGTACTGTAAATATGTCTCAGTTGTCGTTGGTTGAGAAATTCACACCATTTCTTCCCATATTTGTCTGAGTGAGTGAAATGATTTTATTACTGTTTGAAGTGCTTTAAAAAAACACACACAGCTTCCTTTGTTGAAGAAGATTTTTTTTGGCTCTTTGCCGTGTCGATGTTTGTTTCACTGTTAGTATGGAAACCGTCCAAACATCAGATCCAGAATGACGTTTCATAAATGATTGAACACAATTAAATAGAATTTTTGTGAAATTCATAAGAATAAGTGTGTGTGTGTGTGTGTGAGTAAGAGAGAGTGTGTGTCAGAGAGAAAGTAAATTTTAATTTTATGTTAAAATACAGTAGTGTGTGTGTGTGTGAGAGAGAGAGTAAATTTTAATTTTATGTTAAAATACAGTAGTGTGTGTGAGTGTGTGTGTGAGTGACTGAGTGTGTGAGTGTGAATGTGTGAGTGTGTGTGTGTGAGTG
>JAKMWG010000037.1:215625-230639 GCA_022758105.1 Pangasianodon gigas
CTCTCTCTCTCTCACACACACACACACTCACACTGACACACTCTCACACACACACTGTCTATAAACACTCACACACACACTCTCACACTCTCATACAGACACATTCACACTGACACTCTCTCTTTCTCACACACACACTGTCTATAAACACTCACACATACACATCCGTGATCTCCGTCTCTCCGTCTCTGTGTGTGTGTGTGTGAGGTGTGTGAGGTCGCGCGCATGGAGCTCGGCTGGAATTCTGATGGGCGTGTCCCAAGCTGAAGTGAAGCTTAATTAAATCCGGGTACTTTTCCCTATAACCCTCTGATTTAGTCGCCAGATTGTAGAAAACTTTCACTAAACTTCTGCTTCTCGTTCTCTTTCTTTTTCCCCACCCACACACCCCCCTCTCGCTGTGATTGGATAAAGAAAGCCTGACCTCACAGCCCCACCCACTCCGAGTAACGCACTTCTGACCAATTAGATGGGAACTGGTGCTGACGTCACAACTCAGCTTCCTGTTCCCAATCCCCACCAGAGGGCGCGCGGGAGGAAAAGGTATTTATTTACTTACTTACTTACTTACTTATATCCATAATGTATTTCACTCACATTCATATTCTCACATTTCAGTTTATTTAACCAGCTTTGCTTTTAAATAATAATAAATAATTAGGTTTCATTCAATAATCTCAGTTTTTATTCAATATTTATTTACTGAAAATATTTGTTACAGTTTACAGACAGAAAATGGCAATAAATTCATATTTGTTTCCTTATGATGTTAATTATGACACTATGTTGTTAAAGAGTATTAGAATTATATTAGAATTATTGAACCAGTTACATCAAACCTTAAATTAAAGTTTTACCATGAATTACAATATTAATATTCAGTGTACAGATATTATCTGCAGGAATAGAACAAACAAATGCAAAATGAATGTGATAAAATATGAATAAATTATTAAAACTCTAGCATGATGTGGATACTGACACACACTCACAAATATACACACACACAAATATATACACAGATAAACAAATGATATACATATTATATATAATATTTGCATTAATGAGTCACACACATAAATAATCGCATAAAGGATGAAATAAAATAATTTTAGTAGGAAAATAACAAACAGGTTTAACTCATGTACAACTCTCCATTTAAAAAACATGTGTAATTGTTGATCTGCGAAGAGACATTTATTTAACATCTGTGGAAGGAGTCTCCAGTGTCAGCGCTTTGTAACATTCAGAGATAAAGCTGTAACTGTAAGTTTTCTGAGTTTACGCTTCTTTGCGGTTTCTCAGTAACATTTATTTTATAGCTGCTATAACATAAGTGAGAATGGGAATTATCTCGTTTCACCAATGTTCCACAACATTAATTGTAACTATAAATGGATAAAAACTATGATGTCATTATTTAATATATTTAAAAAAAATTCTTGGCAAATTGCTGTGGGGTAAGAGGAATAAAGCACGTGCTGTTATAGGAAAATAATCAACTTCAGGGTGGTAACAGTAACGGCTTCGCATCAGGATGCATCACAGCACCGCATCATTGATTAGTTTCCTGTAATAGCACAATCCCTGATGTTTTTATTCATTACATATTAAACACGTCTTGTGTGTGTGTCAAGTGAAAAAGTATAAATAAAGAAAATTAATTCTAGAAGTATTAAAGATCTGTTACTGTTTGCTTATTTAGGTTTAATATGTTTGTGCACTCAGGATAACCAAAAAAGGTCCATTCTGAAGGTTTAACAACCGGAAAGTTGGTGCTGCCAAAGCAACACAGTCTCACAGCACAACATCTCAGCTTTATTGCACAGCACAGCCATAACCATCATGTGGTTACGTTTCGATCCTGTAAGACACAGAATACAACACACTGATCAGTTCTGAGTACCTCAAACAGTAAAAGACTGCATTTATGCTAAAATATGTGTCAAGATTCAAGATACATCTTACGAGCTCACACACACACTCACACTCCTCCATATAACAGGCAGTAAGTCAGTAACTCACTGTAGTGTCTCCAGTTTACAGTGTGGATCCTTCAGTAGATCAGAGAGCAGCTTCACTCCTGATTCTCCTGGATTATTTCTGCTCACATTCAGTTCTCTCAGGTGTGATGAGGAGTTTGTTTTCAGAGCTGATGCTAGAGCAGCACAACCTTCACCTTTAAAATTGCACTGATATAACCTACAGAAAAAAATCATACCTTACATTTACATTTACATTAACCAATTAACCATAACGCGACTTACAAAAGTGCTTTATATTCTCTACTGAAAAGACAGTTTCACACTAGCACAAATGTTCCATGCTCTAGGAGCACCACAAGAGAAGGGTTAGTGTAAGAATTAGTACAGCAAGAAAATGGAGTAGGACTCAGTGTTTTTTTTTTTAGATTTAGTCCTGGCTTCTAAAGGCTTCATTTAATAACAGCCAGTGACTCAGCTGTTCTCCAGAGATGATCACCATGAGGGATGATGAGTTGACCTAAGTTGTTCTAAAGGCTGGATGGGAATGTGGTGCAATGCATTGTGTGATAAGTGCCTTCAGGTAAGTGGGGTCCATTTTTATCCTTGTAGGTGAACATCAGTGTTTTAAATCTGATGCAGCAGCTAGAGGAAGTCAGTGATCACAAGAACTTGAAATGGGGATGCATCTTAAGGGATATACTGAAGCTTAGATGTAGTCTTTCTGGGATTTAGTTTCAAGTGATGAGTTGCCATCCATGATGCCCATCAGACATGCTGATATCCACACAGGAATTGCAGAGGGGGGGATGAGTTGTGTGTCATCAGCATAGGAGTGGTATAAAAAGCTATGTGAGTATATGACCTCACTGAGTGAGTGATTATAGAGGGAAATTAGAAAAGGGCCAAGCACTGAGCATTTTTCTGGAGGGAACTGACCACTGCGGGAGACCCCTTATTTTTACCTCGGTGCACTCCCTCTTGCTTGCCTGCTCAGTTTCCCTGCCAAGTATGTTTACATACGTTATGACAAGGTTTGGGATCTCCTGAATGTACCAGAACAGGTCCATTCACAGGCATACTGTAGTAGAATACAGAGCTTGCAAAGGTCATCACTGCAGCAGGCTTTACAGAGATGAATGCTAAAAAAGGTGCCTTGAAGGCCTAGCAGGAATTCATGAGTGGACAGGACTGGACAGGAGGCCAGAACCCACACACTGCAGGAGAGGAAGAGCAGGGCATGTCTAAGCCATCAGTGGAATAGGGCTCATAAAGGCCATCGGCAGACCAGACACCATGGAGTTTAGCAATGGAACTTGAGTGACCAAGGCCGCTGTGATCTGTAAGGTTCTGGGGCCACAGTTTGAGGTACATGAGTGGCCACAGCCATGGGGTGAATCCTACAAGCAGCTGGGAGGCTGAAGTCTGTGACGGAATTTGGCAGCTGGATGAGGCACATAAACAACTGAGGCCCACATGCCCCAAGAGAAGAAGGACCGAGTGCACCCAATCCTGATCTCTGACTTAATGCTTCTTATTGACCTCAATGTAGGATCAATATAAGCATTAAGAAGGTTTATCAATCGTACTACAATCAGGTAATCTTTTTTTCCCTTAGCAATCAGAGTCTCTGCCCACTCAGAGTCCCGGCCTTTGCACAGAACAGGACACCCCTTCTGGTGCCCAGGATCTCATACTTTCAAAGGCTGAGGAAAAACAATTAATTGGAGGGGTCTAATCTGTGCCGAATACAGTTTTCCTCAACAAGGAGGACTTATGAGAGAGACATGGATGCAAGTGCAGACTTTTGTATGAGCTTTTCCAATAATCATCAACAAAGTCCATAGAGGTCAGTGATCAGGCAGACAGAGTCAACAAAAACAGGGCTAAACTTACAAACCAGGAAAATAGGCAAGGGTCAAAACCAAGTGCACAATATTCTAAGAACCAGGAACCAGAAAAATGCCATTGAGAATAGTAAAGAAATATGTAAAATTATAATAAAATACATACCGTATAATTTGTCTCATTCTACTGGGGGTGTGTGTTTGTGTGATTAGTATCTATAGTGATAAAGTGATGATCTGACCTCAGTATCTCCAGTGTACAGTGTGGATTCTCCAGTCCAGCAGAGAGCAGCTTCACTCCTGAATCCTGCAGGTTATTGACACTCAGGTCCAGTTCTCTCAGACTGGAGGAGTTTGAGATGAGAACTGAGGACAGAACTCTACAGCTTTCCTCTGTCAGATTACACTCACACAGCCTGGGACAGAAATGATGATATATCAGAATACTTGCAACTCAAACACACACATACATAGATTATTATTTTACTTAATAATGAAGTATACGTTTTCTCAAAGTTTTGATTCCTCGACTCCTACATTATGTAGGTAATATTGCTCTCATTTTGTTTCTCCCTGGAAAAGTTCTTATGTGATAAAGATACCAGCTGAGATTGTCGTTCATCAAGAGTGATGATTGTAGAGGCTTGGCAAACACATTGTGAAAGGGTGTATTGTTGTTTTTGGTTTTTTTTTCAAATCTGTTTGGCAAGAAAATCTCACTGCTTTCTGGATTCCTTCATCAGGAAAATCAACCAAAAAGTGACTTTAAACATAAGCAATGTCCTCATTTTCTCACCCTGACACACTCTGAGCTGTTCAGTGTTTGGAGAGTAAGATGCTCAGTTATTCTTCCTGCATGTGTATGTGAAAAAGTGATGCTCTGACCTCAGTATCTCCAGTTTACATTGTGGAGTCTCCAGTCCAGCAGAAAGCAGCTTCACTCCTGAATCCTGCAGTTTATTGTCACTCAGGTCCAGTTCTCTCAGACAGGAGGAGTTTGAGCTGAGAACTGAGGACAGAACTCTACAGCTTTCCTCTGTGAGATTACACCCAAACAGTCTAGAGGAGAAATAATTATTTATCAAATATTGATAAACCTCGGTCATCTGTTACAGCAACAAATGGATTTGGAATGAAATACTATACAGAAGTTTTATAAATACTTAAAAGGGTTATTAGAGTCATTAATGATGAGTGTGGCCAGGTAGAAATGCCAGTAGCACCATGAACAGACACCACAACTAAAACAAGAGGTAGCATTGGCCCCAAGTGCCTATGACTAGAGGGCAACAACTGAACCTGCCACTGGCTCTTTCCTGGTAACGTGGCAGGGCTCCTACTCCAGAGCAGAAAGACTGAACCAATAACTCACTGAGCATTCCAGCTAGACCATCCAAAGTATGAGCAAACCTACAATATCAGTCTCCTAAAAATACCTGAAGTCTCTATCTGTCCTCTCCACCTTAGCTGCAGGAGCTGGAGTTGGAGGACAATTACCAGGATAACTTTACTACTTTCTCCCGGCTGAACCCACCCCATCTGATATCACATCTGTAATTTGTCCATAATTATAATCAGGAAGCAGCTCTATACAAGGACCTCAGAGTGATCAAGGAATCAACCAGTTTCTGGAGATTGAACTACGTGTCTGAACTCATCACTGATCCCATGTCACAGGTGAGTTAATAGAACATCTCAGAAGGTCACAAAGTATCTCAGCTATGGTGTCAGAAGCCCACAACAAAACAACTTTTAGTATCTCCAAAGGACTATGGCAATGTCAGGACCTCTCTTTTGGTTTCCAGGGGCCCCAGTGATTTTCTAGCACTTGGTGTATATAATCTTGTGTCCCCACCACTGCTTCATTGCTGCCAATAACTAGAAGGTGTTGTAATTCACTAAGAAAGCTGGGTGAAGCACCTAGCATACCTTTGATTAAAAGAGACCCTGATCTCAGATCCAGAAACCACAAAAATCATGTTCCAGGTAAAGCCCCAGAGCAGACAGTGGGAGCAGTCTCATGGTGAAGATCCCATATGATTTTTATTAAACTCAAACCCATAGAGATGTGGCATCAATGCCCTTGCCCCAAAAGCCTCAAGTGGATGGCTGGCACAAAAGACACAAACCCCTGCATCACCATCACTACAAGTCTTCACCCTTCAGGTTGAGCATCGTTCAGGGTACTGATATCAAATCAGACTACCTCTGAGTGGTTTGAATTCAGCCCTCTCATGTGGGTATCACTTCCACTAGAGTGCGGGATCAGCACCATTGCCAGCTATGCTACCACCACCACAGACAGACACCATAATTAAAACATTGGTGACACTGAATGGAGTGCTGAACCTTCATAGCTTCATGGTGACTACTTTACAAATGCTAACCATTAAAACAATTCCTCACCTATATACCCATAGTGCCTCTCACTTCTCTCTCTCTCTTATGCTGCATTGTGAAAATAAACATAACTTTTAGAATTCAATTATCCAATGTGGTTTGTATGGTTTTGACCATGGCATGCCCTCAGGCCTTGTCTCATCACACAAGCACTATTTTAATAAGTTAAATATCATTGCATATACCATTAAATTACAATCACTTTAATAATACATTTATGAAAAAATACTCACAAGGCTTTCCTAGATGCTTTTACCACTAGCAGCAGCTTCAAAAGACATTCCTCAGATCTATCATATTTCTTCAAATCAAACTCATCCAGCTCCTGTTCTGAGTTTAGCATCAGAAACACCAGAGCTGACCACTGAGCAGGAGAGAGTCTGGTTCCACTGAGACGAGTGTTACCTCCTTTGTTCAGGTAAGTTTGGACTTCCTGTTCTAGAGAATAGTCATTCAGTTCATTCAGACACTGGAACAGATTGATGGATTTCTCTGGTAAGGGATTCTTTCTGATCTTCTCCTTGATGTACTTGATTGTTTCCTCTTTGCTGTGAGAGCTGCTTCCTGTCTGAGGCAGTAGGTCTCGTAAGAGAGTCTGATTGGACTCCAGTGAGAGACCCAGAAGGAAGCGGAGGAACAGGTCCAGGTGTCCATTCTCACTCTGCACGGCCTTGTCCACTGCACTCTTCAGGAATGCAGACATGGGTTGTTTTCTTAAGAGAGGTAACTTTCCAGTGTTTTGATCCCTTAGAAGATTTTTATTTTTCAAGACAAAGGAGAGAAATGTGTATAAAGCAGCCAGAAATTCCTGAACACTCAGATGTACAAAGCTGAACACCTTCCCCAGGTGAAGCCCAAACTCCTCTCTGAAGATCTGGGTACACACTCCTGAGTACACTGACACTTCTCTGACATCAATGTCACACTCTCTCAGGTCTTCCTCATAGAAGATCAGGTTTCCTTTCTCCAGCTGTTGGAAAGCCAGTTTTCCCAGTGCCAGGATACTCTCTCTGGTCTGCTGAGGATCAGGGTCACATTTCTGATGGTACTTTTGGTCCTTGTGTTTGATTTGAAAGATCAAGAAGTGTGTGAACATTTGAGTCAGAGTCTTGGGGATCTCTCCACTCTCTGCTTCACCCAACATTCTCTCTAGAACAGTGGCTGAGATCCAGCAGAAGACTGGGATGTGGCACATGATGTAAAGGCTTCTTGAACACTTCATGTGTCTGATGATTTTATTGGCCAGGCTCTGATCACTGATCCTCTTCCTGAAGTACTCCTCTTTCTGAGGATCACTGAAGCCTCGTACCTCTGTTACCTGGTCTACACACTCAGGGGGGATCTGATTGGCTGCTCCAGGTCGAGAGGTTATCCAGAGGAGAGCAGAGGGAAGCAGATTCCCCTTGATGAGGTTTGTCAGCAGCACATCCACTGAGGCTGACTCTGTCACATCACACAATCTCTCATTGTTCTGGAAATTTAGAGGAAGTCGACACTCATCCAGACCATCAAAGATCAACACCACTTTGTAGGAGTCACAGTCTATTAAGTGTAATTCTTTCATTTCTGGGAAAAAGTGATGAAGAAGATTCATCAGACTGAAGTTTTTCTCCTTTATCAGATTCAGCTCTCTAAAAGGAAGTGGAAACATGAAGGTGACGTCCTGATTTGCTTTTCCTTCAGCCCAGTCCAGAATGAACTTCTGCACAGAGACTGTTTTTCCAATTCCAGCAACTCCTTTAGTCAGCACACTTCTGATGGACTTGTCTTTAAAGAGGTCATTACATTTGATGGGTGTCTCCTGTGTTGCTGGTCTCCTGGACGCTGTCTCAATCTGTCTCACCTCATGTTCATTATTGACGTCTCCACTCCAACCCTCTGTGATGTAGAGCTCTGTGTAGATCTCATTCAGAAGAGCTGAGCTTCCATGCTGTGAGATTCCTTCATTAATTCTTTTATACTTCTCCACAAGTTTGGATTTGAGTTTGTCTTGATACACAGAGAGCAGCCCAAACTCTAACAGAACAGAAGAATGTGGTGATAAATATCTTATCATATAAACATCTGCTCAAGGACTGCCACACTGGGTAACAGCTTCTACCCCCAGGCTGTCAGACTCCTGAACATGGTGCTGCCCCTCTCTACACACATCACCCCGGGATCCAAGTAACTCCCTCCACCCTACTGTACAGACACTCTTAATCAATAATGATGCACATGTTTAATTACTGCACTGTTGTACTGTTTACAGTACACAGACACTTTGATTGTACTGATTCATTACAGTATCACTTTAAACCTCATTCATCTCAGGTTTCTTCAAGCATTTCTGCTCTGCACTGACAGTTAATTCTAGGTGCAGCTTTGGACCCTGTGTTTACTGTAATGTCTTATTGTCGTTTTGTTAAGTGTACTTTTTTGTGATTGGAGTATTTATGCTCTACTGCCCCTCTGTGTACTCCCCCCGACTGTTTCCCCATTTACCCCTCCCTGCATGCTTCTTATTCCTGTTGCACTTTATTTATGTCCTGTCAGCACTGTGTAGCTGGTACATGTGTCTTTCACCTTGGGTCCAGGAGACACGTTAATTCGTCTCACTGTATACTGCTGTGATGACAATAAAGATCTACTTGACTTGACTTGACCAAGATCCACAGTATTAACCATCATTTTTTGAAAATCTGGAGTACATTCCAAAGAAGCTGTTACTATAGAAATGATAATGTATTAGAACGAGCGCATTAAAATAAACTTTTTGCAGCTGCGCTACTGTCAGAGCTGCTGTTATAGAAAATTAATCAGCACCTTCTGACCAATCACAATCCAGAATTCAACAGTGCCATGGTGCAAGATTAGATAAATATTCTCCCTGTGAAGTTAGTGCATGAGAATGATGGCATGACTCAGAGCTCTTACTGTTGTGCAGTGTGTTAGCGAGATCTGTGTGGTTCATGTTCTTCAGGACGTGCAGTGTGATCTTCAGCGCTCCCTCTCTCACACTGTGATGAACCTCCTCTTCCTCCACCTCCCTCTCAGTGCATGCTGGGTAATCTGGACTCAGGAGCTTCTTAAACCTTTTTAATTCATTCTTCAACAGAGTGATGACTTTGTTCTCAAGATCCTGATTAAGAAAATATCAAGTAAACATTCTAACATTACAGAATTTAATGACCATAAAAATGTAGTTCTGTCTGATTAACTATAAAACTCCTACCACAAAATTAAAATGTCAATAATTAGACAACCGCAAGTAGAATTACATACAGCCCTTTATCAAGGTGTATAATTTAGTTGATGTGTATATAAAATATATTTATAATAATTTAAAAATATATATACACACCTTGAATATTAAATCCAGCTGCTTTTTGCAGGTGATTTTTAAGCTCTCAGTTGTCCTTGGTGTACTGTGGACAAACAAAACACTGATTAACTGAATGAATATGCAACTATACACAAACATTTAGCAATATCATATTCTTACATTTTTGTGATAATCCACAATAAAACATTATTTTGGTTTAAGGCAGCAAAATCATGCAATGCATTTTAGAATTTCCTGATATTTTTAGAGATGAATAACAGATGTTAATAAGTGAATTAATTAGGATGCATGTTATAAGTTATATGTTATTTCCTCATTTGTCTTCTTGGGCAGTTGAAATGAAATGTACGCTGGATGAAATGTTTTAATTTCCTCAGCTCAGCTTAATTTTTCAACCCATAAATTGTTTCATAATGAGCTGAGTGAGGAACAATGCCCTAAAATATAATAACTATACTGACCTCAGATCAGCAGAACAGTCTCCATCTCTGAAGTTCATCGGAAATCCCATCGAATGGTCACTCTTCATCGAAAAACGTCTGGGTTCCGGCGAGTCTGTTCTCAGTCTGGGCCAAAATATATATATATATATATATAATATATATATATATATTATTGATATATTAGTTGATATATAATTTTATTTATTATTATTTTATTGTAAAGTATAAACTGGGGTTTTTGAACTCCTTTTAGTTAACAGGCCACATTACACTTAATTTAAGCGTAAAAATCCCCTAAATTAATTAATTAATGTCAGAGTTTATGGCCCTGAGTTTATTGCTCTATTCTGCTCCCTTGTGCAAAAGCATATACTAGGTCTGGAATTTTAATTCAGAACACATATTCTAATTCATTTGGGGGGCCGGATCAGAACCTTTATCAGGCCGGGTTTGTGCTGGTTTTAATATGTCACACTTGCATCCTAATTCACGGAGAATTACAATATGTGAAATTACATTATATGAAAAGATGTTTATGAAAAGAAGGATGGTTTGGTCTTGTTATGTCACGTGAGATTCCTTGATTCCTCAGTGTCACATTCTTTAAATCAATTTTATCTGATTTCATTAGAATCGTCTCCCTCTGAACATTACGGGATCTCGCATTAGCTGGTCAGTCCTCAGAGACACACAGCTGGGTTTCGGTTCTGATCACTGACCCTCAGTCAGACTCAAACACCCACAACTATCATGTACGTCTGTTTATTATGTATATTCTTATTCCTGAATTCCTTTCATCTCTTCTCTTACTTAGTGACTTCTCAAAACTGTAGTTTAGATCAGTCAAAGACTTTTTAATAATGTTAGCATTTATATTTTTCTTTTCTCACCTCTCGTCTTTCTTTGTGTCCTGTCTTCCAGAGACACTCATTTTGGAGGTTATCTGTCCTCCTACAGATTACAGCTGTACAAAACTGTACACACACACACACACACACACACACACACACATACACACATACACACACACACACACACACACACACACATGCACACACAAAGTGCAGGATGTTAAATATTTAAACATAATCTTATCATCAGGTACTTTACATTAATTTAGTAAATTATCTTCACTAAAAACTCTCACAGATGTCTTGTATTATAGCTCTGGATTTATGTACTTACTGTGTTCTTTACGCTTTATGTTCGTCTCGTCACAAAGAGAAACTGCTGAGATTTTCTCAAACTGGTTTGACTGGTTTAATCATCTCAGTAAAAAAGCTCTCAGTCACGTCTGCGTGGCATTAATAATCTCACAGGCAACAAAACATTCGAACCAGGGTTTATACATAACATCCTGTACATTATACATTATATTAAACATTTAACTGTAAAAATCATAATACAATTAAAGTAAGCGATATTTTCTTATGTTCATCACAAGTTAAAACTACAAAGTCATTGTTCAGAGCTGTCAGTAAAACATCATTTTCAATGTCATTTACATTAATTTATTTTCACGCCTTTCACAGCGACCCACATTTTGCATACATTAATTACATCGGTGTAAAATAAGTGCATTATTTTAATACTGCTTCATTACAATACAGAGCGGCGCATAAATATTCACCCCCATGAACTTTTCCACACTGAATAATATTACAGTAAGTACATTTTACCATTAGTACAGTTTCTGGATATCATTAGGAAACTTTGGTTTCTGTTCTAAACATCACCAGCTCTTCTTCATTTATGGGCAGATGATTACCATCAGGATAAGTTCAGATGAAGAACAACTCGTTCTGTTAAGCTGCCACTGTAGAGCACCATTACAGAAACTCTTTAAAACCCATTAGGAACCATTAGGCGCTTATTGTTTTTCAGTAGCGCACTCAGTACAATATGTGGTGGTATTGAGCTGTAAGGACAAGGTGCTTTTAACCCAGAGAAGAAGAACAAGGGTTTGTTTTTTTCCCGCCTTTTCCCACCCTCATGCTGTTCACTCACTTCAGCATTTTACCTCAGGTTTAGCATTTTACCTCAGGTTTAGCATTTTACCTCAGGTTTAGCATTGTACCTCAGGTTTAGCATTGTACCTCAGGTTTAGCATTTTACCTCAGGTTTAGCATTGTACCTCAGGTATTTTCTGTGTAATTCAGTGTTATGTGAACTCCAATTTTGTTTTTACTTTAATTTCTGGTTTTCCGTAATATGAAAAAAGAAATGGTTCCTTTTTCTTTATAAATGTTATATTTTTATTAGCAGAGTACCATACTGATAACTGTAAATTCTCAAAGTGCAAACCTCTCTTTTTGGTCTTCAAATGTAAGCTTAAATGTTATTTTGAGTCTATTGCACAATCAGAAAACTTAAAAACAATAAGAGCTTTAGTGTCTGTGAACGACTTTATATACTTTAAGGACCTTTTATTTATTTATTCTTTTCCTCTGTTCTCCTGGCTTTTTAATATTGTGTTATTACTAATAAAAAAAACTCAGCTTTATCATTTTACCTCAGGTTTCACATTTTACCTCGACTTTATGATTTTACCTCAGGTTTAGCGATTTAGCTCAGGTTTATCATTTTACCTCAGGTTTAGCGGTTTAGCTCAGGTAGTATTTTACCTCAGGATTAGCGATTTACCTCAGGTTTATCATTTTACCTCAGGTTTAGCGATTTAGCTCAGGTTTCGCTGTGTGATGTGGCTAACTGCTTCTACACAGATATTTCTGGCAGATTTTTACATCGACTGTTTGATAAGAATGAATTAAAACTATAAGTTTGTTGTGTCTGAGGTAAGTTCAGCTGAAAAGTGCTTGAGGTGTTTGATGGCTAGATTCAATTTGGATATTTAGGAGTTTTACATACATTAAATGAATTAATAAATTAATAAATATATTTATGTGGTGGCCTCTCACAAGTGCACTTCTAGATCTTGTCTGAATTATAGTGTGTATTATACTGTGAGATTTTAGGACTTTATTCACTTAATTTAGAGAAACTACATTTTTTAATACTTTGATAAAATGTAAATACTTTAAAATAATGAAGTAGTTTTAGTGTTTGTAATTTCGGTCGTGGTTTTCAGAGGGGGAGTTTTTGAACCCTGTGTGTGGAGACTTCTGGGACAGCGTGTGTTATACAGGATATCTTCTAGAAGATCAGAGTTTCACTGCTTCAGCACAGATCCTCAGCTCTGTAGAATTTGTACCAAGTCACGGTGAAGCTGTTTTGGCAGATTGTGGTGTTGTGACACCTTGCTAACATACGCCATGTGGGTTTTTCCTTCAATCTGATACCAGTTATAAAATAAATTTTCAATAAAATAAATCCAATAAAAGAAAAAATCTTTGGCTGTTACCTGGATGTTATGTTAAAAACGACTCTAAAGAGGTGAACTAATAGAATTTTTTTTGAAAGAAATTAATTAAATGCATACTCGTGCAATTGCTCACTCTTAAGTGTGAAATTCCATCTCAGATTTTTAGATTGCTCTTTTGCAAACCACAAATTCAGTTTCAGTTCAGAACTCAATTTCAGATACAAATTCAAAATAATAATATTCAAGTTCAGATTTTTGCAAATTAAAATTTTTAATGGCATAATTTTCTTACTCCATATCTGTCCACCTCACTGCAGTGGGTTAAATTAATCCTTCAGGACAGAAATACTGAAAACCTGAACACTGAAAACCTGCTTTAATCAGAATTCCATGATATTCCAGCACACTCCAGTCACGTGATCTCTGGTGTTTATCTGCAGTAAAATGGCGGACACCAGAGTAGTAAGTTTTCAGTCCTGCTGTATCTTATTTCTCATTAAATCTCTTCCATTCAGAGCTAAACAAGTGTCGAAATAATCCTTAGACACGCTCGCAGTATGTTTATGAATAATGTTTCTCTGGTGTTTATATAAAAAATGTAAATATATTTCTTGCTATTCCACGGTTTTCCCTCAGAAAGGGGCGTGAACTCTGAAGTACCCGGATGTGATTTCCGCGCGAGCTCTGCTCCAGGCTGTGTTAGCTAACAGAGCTAATCGTTTATTAATCAAAGTTCCGCAGAAATATTTCACTTTTTTTTTTTTTTTACAGTGACAGTTCGAGTGAATAAAAGGAAGAAGCTCGTTATCGTGTTTTCTGTTGAGTTCGTTGTTTGAGTTCATCTTAAAAACCTGAGGTAAGTTTAAATGAAGCTGCAGCGTTTGGCTGCGTCACAAATCAATCCCGAGGCACACTAGTGCACTAGGTAGGGAGAGAACTCCTGCACACTATGTAGTGCACTAGGTAGGGAGTGAGAGAACATTAATGATTAGTGATTAATGATTAGTGATTTATTAGTGATTAATGATTAGTGATTAGTGATTTATTAGTGATTAGTGATTTATTAGTGATTAGTGATTAGTGATTTATTAGTGATTAATGATGAGTGATTAATGATTAGTGATTTATTAGTGATTAGTGATTGATTAGTGATTAATGATTAGTGATTGATTAGTGATTAATGATTAGTGATTGATTAGTGATTAATGATTAGTGATTGATTAGTGATAACTGATGCTAGTTTAGCTAGATTAACAAACTAACTCCTATTTAACTGATTAGTTAGTTTAGACTTTTAGTTAATTTTGTTATAATCTAAAGAAACGTAATCTTTGATCAGGCAGAGCTCCCAAACGCTGTCAGCTTTATTATATACATATACAGTACTGTGCAAAAGTCTTGGCACCCCATTTGTTTTAGTACAAACTTTGTTATAGATGTTTATTTTCTGACTTCTATATTATTGACTCAGGACAAAAACATTTTAGATTCCAAACAGTTTTCCAGCACAAAATGAAATGTTACAGAAAAATGTTTGTATGTCAGTAAAGAAAGCAGCAGATTCCATAAGAGACACTTTTCAGATAAAAACATAATGAAGGCTGCTGGGTTTCGCTGCAGAAATAAGAAGCGAGTCGACAGTCAAAGTCTCCAGAAGAACTGTGGCTGCTTCTGCAAGATGCTCAGTAACACTTA
>JAKMWG010000100.1:0-10330 GCA_022758105.1 Pangasianodon gigas
GAGAGAGAGAGAGAGAGAGAGAGAGGGGGGGAGAGATACAGAGGGAGAGATACAGAGAGAGAGAGTGAGAGAGAGATAGAGAGAGAGCGCTCACACACACACACACTGCTTTATTTTTTATGTTTCTATTCCATACTAAATTATTGAAAATTGCAGTTTTCAGTTTTGTTAAAGTTTATTATAAAATAAATAATCACCGGAAGCAGAGCAGAGATGAGTTATTACTAAAACACAGATTTATTAAATCATTTTTATTAAGTAGTTTATTTGAATCTGGTAGTGTTTTTGTTTCTTTAATTATTTTTAAAAAACAGTTAAATGTTTATATTATAAATGCACACATCTATAACAATAACATTATTATTATTATTTTTATTTCATTCAGCTAAATTACCCGGAAGTGCGTCACTGACCAATCAGCGCGAGGCACCAAATATGAACGGCGGCAGTCCTCGCGCTGAGCTGAAAGTGTGTCAGTGCGCGAGCCTCTAATGAGCTGCGGGGTGTAACACCGGGGCGCGCGCGGGAGAGACACTGCTGCACCGAAGGTCTATAATTAATTAATGTGTGTGTGTGTGTGTGTGTGTGTGTGTGTGTGTGAGGATTTAACTCCAGTAACGGTTAAATGTAATGTGCTCGTGCCGCGGTGTGTGTGTGTGTGCGACAGTGTGTGCGACAGTGTGTGTGTGTGTGTGTGTGTGTGTGTGTGTGTGTGAGAGAGAGAGAGATTAATTAATGATTAATTAGATGTTAATTAGATTCCTGTGTTTTTACTGTGAGCTCTGCTGATTGGCTGATGGGTAATGTTTATTAAAACGCGGATGTTTAGGGGTTTATTGGGTTTGCTTTAGGACCGGTTCCTGTGTGAGAGAGAGAGTGTGTGTGTGTGTGTGTGTGTGTGTGTGTGATTGCCGCTCTTGGTGCTGTTTTGGGCGCGAGGATTTAAATGGTGAGCGCACGCGAGGGGGAGGAGAGGATCAGTGGAGCACGCGTTCTGTAACCATGGTAACAGCGAGCCGTTATTCTTCTCCTCACTGCTGTTTTCACTCAAAAACCTCCAAACACCAGAGAGCTTCTCTCCTCCATCTCTGCTCCATCTCTGCTCCATCTCTCCTCCATCTCTCCTCCATCTCTGCTCCTCTCTGCTCCATCTCTGCTCCTCTCTCCTCCATCTCTGCTCCTCACTGCTCCTCTCCCTCTCTCCTCACTGTAACTCTATCCCTGTGATGTGTCTCTACACCTCACACACAGCTGGTGATGGAGAGAGCTCCGGTATGATTCCGCTCAGTGCCTGGATGTAGGAGACTCACTAGTATTAGCCTGTTAATGCAGTTTGTAAACGTGTGTGAGTGTGTGTGAGTGTGTTTCAATTCCAAATGTCTAAGATTTATTTATTTTTTTCCTCAAAATAAGATCATTTTTTTATTCATTAAATGTTTATTGATGAGCTTATTTTTTCACTGATGAATCTACTTTAATCTTGTTTTATTGATGAGACGGAGTTTATTTTTACTTTAATGTGTTATGAATGTTTTTTTCATTAGTAAAAGTTTATCTAAAATCTGATGCATGTTTATTTTTTTCTTCCAGCATTAGAGTGAGTCGCGTCCCTCGTTCACTAGCTGTAGGGACCCTAACTAGGAGACATGGAGAGTGCAGGCTGCGTTCAGAAACCCGTTCAGAAACCCATCCATCACCCAACCTGCGACATCGGACACGCTCGCTCACACGGTGACGATGCGAGGACGCGTGGACAGGAGCGCGTCCACTTCAGCACGGCGGACACGCCCAAGGAGAATATGTCCAGCTCCCAGAGACGGGGGAGAGACAGACACTACCTGTCTCACTCTCAGTGGTGTGAGACTCCCAAACTGACCAGGAAGGATGTGTCTCTGCGCAGACGTCTCCTCACGTCCAAATCCATGACCGACGTGAAGACACCGAGCTGCAGGGACGCGTGCACACACGGAGCGTCGGAGTCTCCGGACGTCCTCCTGAGGGGCCCGCTCTCCTACAGCACGCTGAGGTCAGACGCAGTGACCGCGTCCTGCATGAAGCGCCGTCTGGTGTTCTCCCAGGCTGTGACGTCCACGCTGGAGGACGGGGGGGACGGGGCGAGCCCCCCTCTGTCCGAGCCTGACTTGGATGAGAGCATCATCTCGGGGCTGTTGCCGTCGGAGACGCCGGAGATGCTGCGGGAACGAGACAGCTTCGGGACCCCTGTGACCCGTCTGGTTGCCGATCTGTCTGAGAGCTTGAGCGTGCTGAGCACTCCTTCGCGCACTCCGCTCTCCGGACTGGACGCGGCTGAGGACAGCGGCTTCGGCTCGCTGCGATTGGACGGCTCGGAGGACGGCAGTGACGACGGCTCGTTCCAGGAGGGGGCGTCACGGGTCACGCTCGGCCGAGACCACCGCCGCTCCAGACTCGAACGCCAGCGCAGACTGTCCACACTCAGGGAGGGCTCCCAGTCAGACGACGAGGTCAAAGGTCGGCGCGTGAATGGGCGGGGCCTAAAGCTGGAGGAAGAGGTGTTTGCAGAGACTCCGCCCCTCAGGGCGATGCAACGCGACCTGTCGCTTACTCCCGCGCTGCAGGCCATGGAGGCCCTCAGCCGCTCCTTCACTCTCTCACATGACCTCGACCGGCCAATCAGCACCCTCCTAAACCTCTCACACGACCCCGACCAGCCAATCACAACACGCCTGCCGCTCTCGCACCTGATTGGCCGGAAGATGGGTTTAGGCAAGATGGATGTTCTCACGGAGCTCCATGTGAGGAACCTGCACCATGTCTTGTCCTCCATCCTGCAGCTGCTCTCCGCCAGAGACATACACACGTGAGTCGCACGCACACGTGAGTCGCACGCACACGTGAGTCGCACGCACACGCTCGCACGCACACGCTCGCACGCACACACGCTAGCACGCACACGTGAGTCACACGCTCGCACGCACACGTGAGTCACACGCACCCCATTTCTAGCGCCACCATTGGGTCAGGTTTGGGTCTAATTCGGAAGTATTTTTATTGTCAAATTTTGAACTGTTTGTACAAAATTTAAAAGCCTAATTAGATTTTCTGCCATCTTGGATTTTTTTCTTTTTTTTGACCTGAGGCTATACAACAAATTTCGTGCCAGTGCCACCTACTGATCAAAAGTCACAATAACATGCCTATAATGCTTACATCTAACTGCCATTTTTGTTGCTCCACCTCCACATTTTGTCCGATCTTCACCACATTTGGCTCACATCATCTTGACACCTGTTTAAACAATGCTGCAGCAGCAATGCCACGCTGCTGCCCATGTGTTCATCTACACCTTTCCTCCTACAGTCAGAGAATTCCTCACTGTCCGTGGTCTAAACACGCACATCATGAGTGAAACTACAAATCACTCCTGAATCCCTTTGCCTGAAGTTATGGCTCTGCTTTCCTCTGATTTTCTCAGGCAGCAACTGTAGCGTATTTATGAATGTGCGGCTCACAGAGTCTGGGTGCTTGGCCCCCCGAAAATGCTGCTTGCAGCTTTAATTATTATTATTAATATTATTCTGTTAATTTAAATATTGACGAGAAAGACACCACATACATAATAAATAATACAGTGAAAAGCAGCGATCATTGGGGTCCAAGAACTACCTCACACACAGGCTCTGTGTTGCGCTATGTATTTAACTTGAGCAAACTCTGAAGTGGGGTGTGTGTGTGTGTGTGTGTGTGTGTGTGTGTGTGTGTGTGTGTGTGTGTGTGTGTGTGTGTGTGTGCACGCACGTGCGCACAGGTGTTCTCAGGTGTGTGACTCCTGGAGCGATATAATCCTGCAGGACAGGAAGGCCAATCGCAGAAGGAGGATGTACGAACGAGAGCAGAAACACGCACTGGAGGTGAGCGGAGTGTGTTATCGTGAGCGTGTGTATGTATAAGATCCTGAGTTAAATGTGTTACTATTGGGGTGTGTGTGTGTGTGTGTGTTTCAGATGGGTGGGGCTGCTCGTGTGGTGGATGCAGAGACGCGGTTAGCGCTAGCATGTCGCTCAGTGCTCGGCAGCGTACAGGCTCAGGCTAAAACTCCCAGCACTCGCGCACACACTCCTGCAGCCAGCGGCGCTCGCGCACACACTCCTGCAGCCAGCGGCGCTCGCGCACACACTCCACCCTCCACCAAACGCCAACAGTTCCTGCAGGTATGTGTACAAACTCAGTACTACTGTAACATCCTTTCTCGAATTGTTGTGTGTGTGTTTTTTTTTTAAACACACATACACACTCTAGGTTTGGGGTGTGTGTGTGTGTGTGAAAACACTTGACATGGTGAAATTTACACATTTACTACTACATACAGTTCTGAATGCTACACACTTTCCTGAACTGAAATATTTCTTAAATATCTATCTTCGTGTGTGTGTGTGTGTCCTCTCAGGTTGCGAAGACGCTGTTCAGTGACGAGTGTTTGCGTCCATGTCCCCGGTGTGAACGTCCCGCTCGCTGTCACTCTGTAAAGGCTGAAGGTGTGTGTAGCTGGAGTGAGTGTGTGTTCCATTTCTGCACTTCCTGTCTTCGGGCCTATCACGGCTCGGCTGACTGCACACGCCTTCCCAACATGCACACATGCAGGAAGGGGCGGAGCCATTTGTTACCAGGCAGCGCACAGAGCAAACGCAATGTCAAGAGACTGTGACACGCACACACACAAACACAAACACACACACAAGAGGAGATCTAACACGTTCATGATGGAGAGCCACTGAGAGTGTGTGTGTGTGTGTGTGTGTGTGTGTGTGTGTGTGTGTGTGTGTGTGTGTGTGTGTGTGTGTCCTCAGGCTGCTAAAGTGTGTGTGTCCTCAGGCTGCTAAAGTGTGTGTGTGAGATTGTAAATGATTAACTCAGTGACTACACATTCTTATGTACAGTACACACTGTTTGTAAATGTGTGTCCATATGTTAAGATGTTCAGTGATTGTGTGTGTGATGTACATTCCTCCTTTTTTATGGATTGTTTTAATAAAGTCTTTTTATTCCTTTATCTAACACTACTGTTTATTCCTTTTTATTCCTTTACCTAACACTGATGCCTCGGTGACAAACTACATTTAAGTGTATGTGAAACTGGAGGCTTTATTTTAACCCACAATGCAGCCAGGTGTACACTACATGATCTCTAACCCGCTAACACGACACCACTTTGATTACCTGCAATAGGTTTTTGGTGTTGTAGTGGTGTGTGGGTGTGTGTGTGTGTACTACACCATCACACCCTTCACCATCGTTCACGAGAGATCCCTACTGAAACACACCTGATCCCTAAGGCCCAATCCCATTTCTACCCCTTAGCCCTTCCCCTTTCCCCGACCTGTCTGTTTCACGCGTTCACGTGAAGGGGTAGGGGTGTCTTGATTCTCTTTTGGTTGGAGGGGAAGGGGAACGGCCAGATAGCCCTTCAAACAAAGATTTTTCGGGACCACACTTCAAACGAAGGGGTATGAATTATCTCAGCATAAACCGGCTACAGCGGCAACATGGCTGCCCGAGCGAACAAAAAGACCCATAAATGTAAGCATTATTGCCGTTAATAAAGATTTTAATGAACATAAATCATTTGTTTTGTTACATTCAATCGTGTGTTCATATTTACGGTGATGTTATTCAAAGAAATGTTTGCAAAAAATCGCTAAAGTTTGCTAACGTCATATCATTACAGACTGCACGATAGTGCCACAACATACTTTCATGTCTGATCAGGGCTGTAACCACCAAAGACACTGAGGGGGGCTAGTCTCCCCAATAATTAGAAATCGCTAAACTTTTTTCTCAAATATTGCCAATTCAAGAGAGAGAATTAGGACCTAGATGACGTATGATGATGTGTAACGGTATAGTAGTGGTGTCCCAATTCTTAGGGGAATATTTTCACCCCTACCCCTTGACATTCTGTTTCAAGGGACAAGGTGAAGGGGTAGGTGAAGGGGTATAAAATAGAATTGGGATTGGGCCTAAATCACACTTTCTCACCAAAATAAAATTTGTGCTATTATTTTGTACAGAAATAAGAGCTAATGTTGAAGGATTGTTTGTGGAGGTGCTGCGGTGAGGATCACCTGTTCTGCAAAAAGAGAACCAGAGTGAAAAGAATCATAGATATTTTTATTCTGTGTGTCATCAGGAGTCATGTTTGTGCTGTTCCTAACAACCATTTGGGTTTGATATGAGAAATAATTTCTTACTGAAGTGTTATTGTGTTTACATTTCACTCTTAGTCTCTCTCATACACACTAACAGACGGATGATAAACTGGATTCAGGAATCTGCTGCGCGTGGGAGGAGATGAATCTGATTTCCTCTCAGACTCTCATTGGCTGTTTCTCAGCACTGTTCATGCTGCTCACACACTGTGAAAATCAAACATTCTGAAAATATTGGAGCCTTGCTAAACCATCCACACTACATGAGCGGTCGCCGTGGGAACACACTCATCTGATTTCCTAAATCCTGTTATCATTATCACTATTAGTGTGAGAGAGCGAGAATGAAATGTAAACACAATAATATACACAAACATGATTCCTGACAACACACAGAATAAAATTAGCTATGATTCTTTTCACTCCAGTTCTCTTTGCAGAACAGACAATACTCCACAAACAATCCATCACCATGTTCTATCTTATTCCTATTTTCTCATTTCCGTACGAAAGAGCACAGATCTACACTATTAATAATAATAATACGTTTTATTTATATACTTTCCACTGACAGCTCTTGGGAAAATGTGACTTGGGGATCAGGTGTTTCAGAGAGGATCTCTCCAGGTGAAAGGTAGTGTAATGTGTGAGCCTCGTCTGTGAGTGATGGTGTAGTGTGTGTTATTGTGTAGTGTGTGTAAACTGTGTAGTGTGTGTTATTGTGTAGTGTGAGTAAACTGTGTAGTGTGTGTAAACTGTGTAGTGTGTGTTATTGTAAACAGTTTTATTGGTTAAAGACCTGGCGCATTAATACAGAATTCCGTGATGTCACAGGCGTGTGTGTGTGTGTGTGTGTGTGTGTATTGATGGATTCTAAACAGCTCAGCCAATCAGATTGTAGAACCCAAACCTTCTGCCTGATATAAATGTATATAAGAGTGTACTTACAGATGAGCAGAACATCATGAACACCTCAGGAGCACATGAGCAACAAACACCTCTGAAAGCTTCACTTCTTCTGTTATCCCATTAAAACAGTACAACACCTGACACTGCCCCCTAGTGGGGATTAATACCCCTCTCAACCTCTCCCTCCCAATTTGCCCCCCAAAAATACCCCTCTGGTTCACTTTACCCATTCAGCACAGGAGATTCTTCAGGACAGAGGAGTTTACACTTTGCGGTTTCTCAGAAACAAGTTTAATGAGAGAGGCTGGTGAGGGAACTGTTGCATCTCTGAGGTTTATGAACATTGCGTCGCTCCAGGAATAGCTCCTCGCCCTCACTATATCCACCGGGGCTCTCTGGAGGAGAGCAGGAGTCTCCCAGTTCCATGTGCAGGTATGACCTGTTAGAGGCCTTTCAGTCAGATTTCCTCACCACAGCACGGAGACAGTTCTGCTAACAGTAATCAATGACCTCCTCTTCTCTGCAGATTCTGATCTTATTAATCTCTAATCCCACACTGCACCAGTCTCCCAAACCTCTGTTATGAGACCTCTTTCATTTAGTGCTTACATGATTCCCCTTGACTCCTTTATTCACCAACATTTCACTTTTATGCTGATGATACACAGATTTATATCTCTATCAAACCCACAGACCGTTTTCACTTGAACAGCCTGCTTGCAGTACATTAAACTCTGGCTGACGCTGAACTTTAAGTTAAACTGTGACAAGACTCATTAAAGATCAATCATCGCCACGGTTAATGATCTCTGCCTTGATATAAACGCCAAAATAATCCCCTTCACCACTGTTTAAAATGTTGGGCTCACTCTTGACACCACTCTTCTTTACAGCCACACATGACCAAATCAGCTTTCATTACATCACATCCTGAATATTAAGTCACTTTTCTCAGGTCTCCTGCTCAAATCTCTAAACAAACTTCAGTGTTTCCAAAACTCTGCTGCCTGGTGACTCACACACAGAAATCTGCACAGATCTCTCCTGTTCTTCAGCAAGTACACTAACTACCAGTTTCAGCCAACATCCAATCCAAAATTCTTATCATCTCATATAAAGCACTTCATGGACTCGGCCCTTCCTACCTCTCTGAACTTCTCCTGTCCTACACGCCAGCCCACTCGCTCAGATCTTCACCTCCTGGTCTTCTTACAGTCACTGAACTCCTACAGATGGAGCGAGATCCTTCACTGCCACAGGCTGTGGAACGCACTTCCTCAGCGTCTCTGAGACGAGGCAGTACTTAAGCCTTGCCTTATTTTTTTATTCCTGTGATTGCTCTGTAAAGCAACCTTTGGGTTTGCAAAAGGCGCTATATAAATAAAACTAATTATTATTATTATTATTATTATTATTGTTATTATTTATAGCTGCTATAATGTAAGTGAGAACAGGACCTGACTTGTTTTACCCACATTCCACAACACTAACTGTAACTATAAATGGATAAAAAGTATAATGTGTCTTTCTTTAATAAATAAACAGTTGTAATAGTTGGTAAATTGCTGTGGTATAAGAGGAATAAAACACTTGGGGACGTGCTGTTATAGGAAAATAATCAACTTCCATGTGGGGGCAGTAACTCCACTTCATCACACACACTGGTGTGGATTAATTTTCTATAACAGCACGACTCTGAGTGTGTTATTCCTCACATATCAGCTTTATCTGTATACAGTGCAGGGTGTGTGTGAGTGTGTGTGATTTAGTCTCATTAACATTAACACACACACACACACTTCCGTGCACACACACAGACGCACACACACACCGGTTTGACATCACGATGATGTTTATTGTAGAAATACAGATGTGTGAAACAGATAAGCTCATACAGCAGAAATTCACCTCGATACCAAACTGGTGATTTGGGACACAGCCCACTTGTGCGAGTGTGGGCTGCAGCATGTCTCTCCAGTGGCTGTGTCCTAAATCACCACGATGTGCACTACAGCACAGATATAGTGTAGTAAAAGATAGCCCCGCCCACATTCAAAATGGAGTCACACCAGTCTGAGCTGCTACGTCCTAAACCGCCATTCTAGTGCGCTAGAGCAGCGAAGCTAGCCTGCGATGGAGCACTAGT
Source organism: Pangasianodon gigas (assembly GCA_022758105.1). Lineage (NCBI taxonomy): Eukaryota > Metazoa > Chordata > Actinopteri > Siluriformes > Pangasiidae > Pangasianodon > Pangasianodon gigas. The sequence continues at coordinate 9,241 of JAKMWG010000100.1, forward strand.
GTGTTTGGAGTGTGTGATTTGGGACGTAGCAGGACCGGAGGTAGTGTACCTGTAGAGTACTGGTAGATTTGGGACGTGGCCCGTTAGCATCCGTGAATAAAGCTAGCGCTTTGCGTTGCTACATTTCATCAGCGTGAGCAGGTTTAGCCGCGTCGACGTCCACCACAGCGCCCCCCGCTGGAGGAGACGACAAGCCGACGCCCACTGACTCCGCCCCATTTCCCTCCGTCACAGAGTCGTTTCCTTTCAGCGCATCCTCCTGCAGCAGCACTTCCTGTTTCCTGTCTTCTCTCTGTGAGTCGTCCGTGTCGTAGCGCTCCACTCGCTGCACGTCCGCCGCCGCCGCCGCCGCCGCTGGCTGAAACTCCGCGGGGAGGTGTTTATCGTCCGCCGCGTTCTCAGACGGCACGAGCGGAGATGCTTCATCATTCAGGATGTTTCTGGAAATCACTGCATGAAGAAAGAAAAAAACAGAACTCTGAATTTATTAGAGACATGTGACTTTACTGCACCAATCAGAGGGCAGGAGTGTGTCATGTGACTGTCTGTACTCTGAGGTGATTGTTATCAGTAATCAGTACCTCCAGTGGGCGTGTACGTGTCGTCTGAGGCTGCAGAGCGCAGACTAAAGGGACGAAAACTTGGGAAAATAATCAACGTTAAAGAGAAGAGCAAAATCTGAAAAAAAAGGAAAAAACAGTTTGAGATCAGCGAGCTGCTGTTTAGTTCCCTTCATCACAACCGCTTCACCTCACCTAGCTATCACGCTAAAGCAGAGCTAGCGAGTTAGTTAAGTATCTGAATATTCTTTAAGTAGCGTTCATTTAGCGATTAGCCTTAGCGATGAAATGCTAATGCTAATGCAATGTACTGACCATGATGCAGGTGCTGGTCTGAGCCGCTTTACTCGCCGTCTGTTTCACCAGAGACTGTAGCTTCCTCAGCTGTGCTAACAGAGACCTGAACACACACACACACGCACACAGGCACACACACACACGCACACAGGCACACGCAAAGCGCACACACACCCACGCACACAGGCACACACACACGCACACAGGCACACACACACACGCACACAGGCACA
>JAKMWG010000038.1:25050-44529 GCA_022758105.1 Pangasianodon gigas
TGCATGTTTTTATATATTCCTTCCCATAGCTGTTTGTATATCGCCTGACGTATCTCTAATAAAATGCTTTTACTGCACTTGCATCTATCCTCATCTATCTTTGTGTAATGATGTTATGAGCAAGAAATATGATGCAAGTACAATATCTACATCATTATAACAGAATAATGTGATTTTGATATTTATATAACTGCTAGACTTAAACATGAATATCTACAGTATGCATGAGAATTGCAGCACAAATGTCTTCACAAAGAGCCACTGATGCACCGTCCTCTGTTGTGACTTCCTTTACTGACAGCAGCATATGTAATTCAGTGTACACTAGTAAGGAAGTGCAGCCATTCACTCGTGCTCACGCGGAGACACAGTAATTTAGTGTTTTAGTGAGTCTTTTATAGATTAGAGATGCATCAGCATTCTTCTGAGCGAATAGAAGTTGTGGTAGATATCTATGAGAGTGCAGACACTGTTAGAGGTCACGACCCAGATGCAGAGAAGAAAGGCAGTGACACAAAGAGAGACCTAGACACAGAACCCCACACAGGTAAGTGTTTAGGTTTGCAAGGCTAAACGTGTATCTACATGCAGAGATGCAGTAATTCAGGCGCTTATAGATTAAAGATGTTTCAGTGCGTCCAGCAGTTCTGGGTGAAGAAATGTGCCTGAAGCTTAGAGAGGTAGAGGAGAATGGCCCGACTGGTTAGAAATCAATGGAAAAACATTTCCACAAAAGAGCACAAACACCAGGCCATGTTTATCCAATCTTCAACCAGTTTCACTGAGTCTGTGTCCACTGTAGCCTCAGATTCACCAACAACCATGCTACAGTCAAGGTCACTGAGATCACAGTTTTTTTTCCCCTATTCTGATGTTTGATGTGAACATTACCCGAAGCTCTTGACCTGTATCTGAATGCATTGCACTACTGCCGCATGATTGGCTGCTTGGATAATTGCATGAAAGACCATGTGTACAGTTGTATTACTAATAAAGTAGCCATGGTCTGTGAGTCTGTGAGTGAGTATACTACGCTATATATAAATAGTGTACACATACTCATTAAGTTATTAGCTGTTGAGGAAATGTCTCAACATCCAATACATATCAAAGCTGCTGGATATTTTAAAAGTTTTCCAATGACAGCAGCACGATCGTTAAAGAATGTCAGCATAAAGTACATGAGCAGAGAGTTGCATGTTCATTTTACACATATGCAAAATAGTTATTTTCATTTTTTGCAACTGACATCTGTTAAGTTGTTGTGAATTTGTACATAACATGAAAAGAGACATGTCTCTGTGGCCATTCCCCATTAGGAGGAGACACTGCATGGAGCAGATGTTACAGAGTGACTGCTGTGTGTGTCCTGCTGCTGTGTGTTCTCTTGCTGACTGCCATCACAGTGCTGTGGATCAAATTCAACACCCTGAATACAGAAAACAACCAGCTACAGACCAGATACAACAACCTGACTAAAGAGAGAGACCAGTTACAGAAGGATAGAGAGGAACTCCAGAGGCTTTCTAAACTAGGTGAGTAATACTTCACTGCAAAACTGTCACATATTCTCAGAAGAATCAGTGTCAAGTACCTTAACAACTCAGTTATGTAATAGTTTCCCTCCAAATGTGTCTAAAAGCTGAGCTGTGTAGCTTTTATACACTTCCTGTTATTCAAACACTGGAGGATTCTGAGATGTTTTTATTAATATGTAAATTAGTCTGGTCTCACCTTTAACCCATCTATAACTGATCTCACCACCAAGACTGGATAATAAAGTTTTTATAGTACTCTGAAGTGAGATGGAAGTCCAATCAAAATCAAAAATGTTAATAAAAAAATTTAAAAAACATGGCCGACGTCAACCAATTACATTTCAGCAGGCACTTGACACGCTTAGCAACTGGATGAAACTGGATGTTAACACAGAAATTCATTGCAACCCCAACAGGATCATAAACATGATGCATGGTACACATCCAGTAGCCTGACCTAAGCTTAAAATTATGGAATGTGAACAAAATCAAAGCTATAAAAGAACATAAAATGCTTTATATATGTCAACTACAATACACACACCATATATTAAACACTAAAAGATATACAAAAGCACTTATGCTGGAGAAAAAGCACAGGCTTTGTGGAAGCACAGTGGATTAAAATGGATTCACGTCATACGCAATGCTGGATAGGATCATGAAATATCTAAGAATTACAAGTAGACTTTGTAAGTGTTATGAATATGCTGGCTGGTCTTTTAGTACAATATGTATGAATTTTCATGAGACCTACATCATCACACCTGAAAGTAGTAGATCCAAGACCCACCTGCAAATTTCTTTCAACTCTCATTATTCAACAATAATCAGCCTCACAATGCAAACAATGTCTAAAATTCACATTAAATAAGGGAAATTTTGTAAATACACACTAAATCATTGACACTGGTACCCCAATTCCATTACACAATTATTTAACACCAAAATATAATGTGCAACTGGTCTAAATTTCACACTTTGTGTGGGGTCTGATGTTCTGTGTGAGCTGTGTTGGAGTGTGGGTAGTATTTAAATCAGTTTATAAAACTTATTTAGCCATTTTCACAAGAAGACACTGCTGTTAGGTCCCTTTATTTACAGGCAGATATACATCAATGAAACTTTCCATATGCAAAGGAAAAAACATTCTCTTGTTCATCTACCTGTGTGTTTTGGGTCCTTGTCTTGTTGCATCACCCAACATTCATTAAGGTGATGGAGCAATATCCTCACTTTTTCCTATAAAAGTTCTTGATGCAATTTTGAATTCATCATCCCCTCAATGATTGCAAGCTGTCCAGACCCTGAGGCAGCAAAGCAGCCACTTTTTCTTGCAACTGTAATTGGATGCGAGTTGGTTAAGGAGGTAAGGAGGGGATGGTAGAGCATGGGGTATTAAGGTGACATAACATCTAGGAAGGGGACAGACATATGCTGGTAAATGCACACACAGTGGCCCCAAAAAGTATTTGGATACTTAAGTCACACTTACAAATATGAATTTCATTATAGAAAACATTTAAATAAATAAATAAATAAATAAATAAAACACAAGTGGCATTTATTTTAAAGAAACAGTAATGTCTGCTTCAGACATCAATAAGAATTACCAGATACAACTGGAGCACAAAGTATTCAAAACAGTATGAATGAGTATGGGTATAGAGGGTGAGTAAGGCAGTGAAAACCATTAATCCACCTTTTTTTTTGCCAAAAAGAAAATTTAAGTCTTAGAATTGGCCTCTCTGAGCCCTGACCTAAACTTTATAAAGCAACTATGGCACGCAATAGGGAAAAATTAGCAGATTGTTGATGCTTTAGTGTCGATGAACTGAAAGTTTTGTTGGTTGATGTTTGGAGAAAACTGCCACCCCCACTGTTTTTACTGTTTTTTGTCAGAGTAACTGAGTTGGACCCAAATGCAGGACGCAGACAGGAGTATTCATTTGAGAGTCTTTAATGAATTTAAGCAGTTCTCAAAACAACAAACTGTAGGGGTGTATGCACAAAGGCAGTAGAGCTGGAAGAGAAAGACAATGAGCTCAAAATACAAAAACAGTTCACACTCGCTAGCAGCAAGCACAGAGTCCACACAAAGTTCAAATCCAAAAGGAGCGCGCAGCTCACAGGTTTGTTAAAGTCCACAAGGCAAAAGTCCCAGACAAACTAATCCAAAGGGCAGGCTGAAATCCAGGTCAAGAACAGTCTGAATGGTCAAAATCCAGCAACCAAACAACAGCAGGGCAGAGCAGACTTACACAAAAACGGGTAACAGGCAGGGTCAAAACCAGGAGAACAGACGAAAAACAGGCAGGATAGCAACTCTGATGCACAAAGGTAAACAGAGAGTCCTTTTATAGTGCTGGGACACAAAATGGCCACCACAGGAAGCGGTCCTCCCAAAATGGCCACCGACCTGGAAGTGTAATCATGACAGTTTTTCATGTTAAAGTTATCCATTCAAAGGTAAAGACCTTTTACACAAGACACAAACTCTTGCCCAGGAGTGGGCTTCTGGGCAAGTCCATACGGACGGTGAAGTAGGTGGGCTTGGTCCTAAGAAACCATCGTGTGTGCAAGTTGGTGTGTTCCATTTCTGGGTACAGATAGCTAGGCAGCTATTGCAGTTTTATATATCTTTTATGCAGCTTTAAATATATTACACTATTGTAGTAATGTGGGAGTGCAGTATTCTGATGGCTCCCATTGCTCCCATTCCCCACTGCTATGGAATTCCTGTTGGTTGATGGGGTGTTGCTATGGTATTCCAGGTGGTTGCTAGGGTGATGCTAGCTGGTTAGTGTGGTATTCTGGGTGTTTGCTGGGTATGTAGGTGGGTGGGGTTGTCCAGTTTTAATTATCATCCATGTCTCTCAATTGACAAATGTGTAAATTATACAGGAATTAGAAAGACAGACCTTCCAATAATAAAATAATAAAAATGAAAGAGAAATTCACCATGACCCCAATAGGATCATTAATGCGTGGTACACACCCAGTAGCCCAACTCTACCTAAAGAACATGAGCAAAATCAAAACTAGAAGTGTTGGAGTGTGGGTAGAACTTAAATAGGTTTATAAAAACATCTAAAACTTAGACATCTTCACCAAAAGACACTGCTGTTTGATCCCTTTATTTACAGGCAGATACACATCAATGAAACTTTCCATATGCAAAGTCAGTAGGACATTTTCAAAAGAAATCACTGATGTTTGTTTCCTTTTTTTTACAGGCAGAGATTCAATGAAACATCAATTTGCATGCGCCACACGTGAGTATAAAGGCGCAGCAGTACAGTTGTGTCACATCCAGATAGACAGCGATGCAATAATTCAGTGGTTTAATGAGTCTATAATAGATTAGCGATGTGTGAGAATGTTTATGATGTGAAATACACTGAGGAGTTGAACAGTAGAGAGCAAGCGGAGATGGCTGTGAATATCTTTGCGAATGCAGAAGCTATTAGAAGTTACAATGCCAACACTGATATGGAGAACGGCAACACAATGAGGAACCTACAAGTTCGACACACAGGTACGCAAGTTTTAAGGTTTGCATGTCTTAATGAAGGTAGTAAACATTGTAAACAAACAGAAACACAAAAATATTTTAGGGGTCACATAGAAAAGGGACATAATAATCTGTTTTTCTTTTTAAAATGATCATTATTAGTAAGTTTGAGAGATTTAATTACATAATTGAAATGTTAAATTGTGGAGCGGTTTTGCTACATTTATTTTTAAGTATGAAGTATTTGGGTATGAGAATAAAGAAGTTAATTACATGTTCCTGAATAGGGTCAGCATAGATTTCACTGAGTGAGAGAATATGTGCACAAGTCTTTTTCAGAGTCAACCGACATTTTTGCATTCATAAAAGAAATGTGGTATAGTTTCTATTTCTATTTCACAGGATACACACAAGTCAGATACATCCATAAAAAAACCAATTGAATTGCAAGGGGACCCCTAATGTAGGACTTTGAAATAAAGGTCTTTTATCTTACTGAAAATATAATATTTATAAGGAAGTAACCAGGTTCTTTTTTTTTTTTTCCAGTGCACTTCTTCTAAAAGACATGCTCCAATAAAATATTCCTTTAGAACAAATATTTGTGGTATATGCATATTTGCTATGTTGTAACAAATTTATCATATTTTTTGTCTGACAAGCTGATACCATCCAACAGAAGGTCTGGTATGGACCAGTTCAATGCCTCTTCTCACCAAAACATAAATGTGTTTTAAATACATTTTTGCCTGCTGCAAAATTTTTAGAAGGCATATAATTACATTTTAGCAAAATCTCCAAACTTCCAATTTGATCAAAAACAGGATTAGAGATTGTGTAAAAATTATGTTGTCGAAATGATATACTTTTTGATGCATGTGTACCTAAATATTTAACACATTCTTTGACAGGTATGATCTCGGTACTTGACTCCACTGTCTGGTAAAGACACATTCATACACATATTGACAAATTAAGCTGCAATCCAGATGCACTGGAGAAAGATCGAATGATATTAAGGTTTTCGCAATCTGACTTTTATCATTAAAAAACAACATAGTTTCATTTGCTAGCTGTGAAATCCTAATTTCTCTTCCAAATATGGAGATGCCCTTTAGATCGAAATTTTAAGTGTAATTCTACAAATAAAAGGAAAAGAAAAAGAGCAATAGGGCAACCTTGCCAAACATCTCTGTTGATATTAAATCCTTTTGAGGTCTTCACATTCAATAAAACCAAGCTGTTAATATCTTTGTAAAGCATACACATTATCTCACTAAATTTGCCACCAAACCCAAACATTTCTATAGAAAAAAAACATGCACTTAAAAATCAAATGCCTTGTAGAATTCTACAAACAAAATATGGGTGTCAGACTCAATAGCTTCTGCAGATTATATGCCTACATTTCATAAACCAATTTTGTGTTTCTTCAATTATTCTACCAACACCAGATTTTAAATGTTTTGCAAAAAATAGAGCAATCAATTTGTAATCAGTGATTAACTATATGATTGGTCTCAAATTGTCAATTATATACAGGTCCTTATCAAGTTTAGGAATTAAAGATATAAGACCTTGCTTCACAGTAGGGCTCATTTCATAGGCAATCTAAATAAAGCACTAATTTGGTACTTTAAAATGTCCCAAAATGCAAATAATATTCTACCGACAGACAGTCCCTTAAGATTTCCCTTTTTTCATAGAGTTCAAAGCTTGCTCAATTTCAACTACTGAAATAACAGAGTCACAAAGGGATTTAAATTCATCTGTAATAAGGGGGACCAGATGATGAATCTGAGACAAGAATCTATCACTGTGTTCAGGGGAGAGCTAAGAGGCATATAATTTCTCATAAAAGGAAAGAACAAAATTAGCAGTATTTTGTTGGTCTTTACATAAATTGCTATTTACACTATGTTTAAGGTGGCAAGAGATTTATTTTTGCAATTTCTTTTCTCAAAAGCAAAAGCCTTTATCCATATAATAATTTTTGCAATTCCAATTGATATTCTTTTAGCTTTAATTCCTCTCTCATTGTTAGGGCGTTTTTATTTTGCAAAGAGTCTAATTTAAACATAAGTTTGTGATTTTTTTGTAATTTGATTTGATTACTTCTAGCAAAAGCAAATTCCCTCACTTTAAATTAAAAAATTCCCAGTTTATGATAATGTCTGTTCTTGAAAACCTGGTGAAAAATCTTCCACCAATTTAATTACAGTTTCATTCAATAGAAAATTATTGTTCTCATTTTCCAATTGTTTTTTATGCTGATTTAATTTGAAAACATTAAACTTATGATCAGTAAATGGGGCACATTGATGATGCACATTGTTGAAATAATGGAGGATAAAATGAGAAATGATAAAAAGATCAGTTCTAGATTTGGCCCTTCTAGACATGTTCGACCAAGTAATGTCTAGGACATTACTACTGAAAATACACCAAGCATCTACAACTGCAAGTTTCATCACATAGCCATGTTAAATGTTATTTTATACAACAGTTAGTTCTGGTCTCTTCATGCAGCATTACAGTTATTTTCGATTGTTATACCCTTTAAGCTCAGTATATCACTAATTACATGTATTGCTCATTTTACATATGTTTTTGTCCATTGTCATAACAATCTATTGCTTACACCGAGGTGGTGGTATAATTTTCCTGCTGTAACTCTCATTACTCTTCTCAGTTTGACTCCTTCACTGGCAGTTAATGTACAAATGTTAATTCATTACATTACTAAATTTCTTTCTAGTTACAGGAACCAACTGGAATAAATTTTACACACTGACTTCAGTGTGTGTGCTGCTGCTGTGTGTTCTCCTGCTGACTACCATCACAGTGCTGTTGATCAAATTCAACACCCTGAATATAGAAAACAACCAGCTACAGACCAGATACGACAACCTGACTATAGAGAAATACCAGTTACAGAAACAAAGAGATACATTTCAGAATAGGTTGACCAGTATGGGTGAGTGCCTGCTTTACAATTATATTAAAGTGCATTATGTACAATTAAGAGTTTACAGCTTTGTTGTTGTTTAAAAGCCTCTTTTGTTGGACAGAAACATAAGATGATTGGTTAGTTTACATTTACTGTTCGTTTTTTTAACAAATGCCTTATCTCAGATATTTTGTCAGTTAATTATCATGCTTCAAATTTCTCTCAGATTGCACTCTTAAAAATCTTGAACAATGTTTTGCTCTGAACACTGTTTTAACAATGGAACTTAAGATATATGTAGGTCAAATCATTTAAATTCATGAGATAAATATAGTTTGCTAAGCCAAAATATTTGGGAGAAACATGTCCCAGCAACTCCTGCCAGTTCAGTTTCTTCTCAAAGCTCTTGCTATACACCAGTGGCCACTACAGCTCCTCTTCCTTAAACTTGTAGCACCTGGACAAGAGACTGTACACCAGAATCCTCCTCTTCCCAGGAAAACCTGTGTTTCTACATCCATGTCACGCCCTCATAAGATTTTAAACTGGGATGACACCAAACTCCAGAAAGTATTAAAAGAAAATGTCTTTTTGGTGCTTGTTCTACCCCACGAAAGTGGAGTTTTTGAGAGATCTGTACCTCAGATCACTGGCAAATGATGATGAATGCAGTGGAGAAGTCAAAAGAACATTACTCTAACATTTAGTGAGACCATTGCCCGAAACTGAGACAAGTCCGTGTACCAGTGCCAGTAAGTTCGAGACAAGTCCAAGTCTATTTGGTGCCAAATGTAAAAAGGTGAATACTATTTTCTCTCAGACTTTTTTGAACATTTGTAGACATTCTGATGCATTTAAATAGTAACCCATATATAATAACAGTTTCCAGGTTCCAAATGTTGAAGATAAATTTAAATGTATTTAAATATAAGTATTAAAATATAAACATAAATGTTAAATAAAAATATTAAATGTAAATGTAAATAATAAATGTGGAACTTAAATGGTTTGTTCATATGCTAATTGCACCGTCCTCTCAGAGTGTGTGTCATTGGGAAAACACAATGCCAGTAGGGTTTTACACCATGTTATGCTAGGTTGAGAATGTGTAAAGCAATTCCATGCCATTTTTGGACTAGTTTACAAACAATCCACAGCAGCCAATGTACCATTTCTGTTTTCAGATATATTGCAAAGTACTATTCAGGATGCTAGTTTTGAGACCACAGTGTCATCACTACAATCAATAAATCCCGAAATTAGTCTCGGCTATGAAATTACAGACATACAAAAATACAAAAGTAGGTAAATGTAAAAGAAGGTCGTTACCCCTGCTGGTGTAAATGGCATATGAACAAAATATACCTTCATATAATTAAGAACAAAATTTACCTTTATATTTATCATTCAGATTTATATTTGATATTTACCTTTATATTTAGCATTTACAGTACATTTGTATTTAACATTTAGCATTTAACCTTGAAACCATTATTTGATATAAGTCACTATCTAAATGTATCAGAATGGCCTCAAATGTTCAAAAAAGTCAGAGAGAAAAGAGTGGGAGTTGTGTGGGACAACAATTCCTGAAGAGAGGAAAAATTCAAGTTCACTAATTTATTTTGGTTCCAGACTTTACTAATTTAAACTTTAAATTCATTTTGAAACAAAGTATTAATTAATTCATTTACTTGCTCTTAGGATGGATATTATTTCACTCCAGCCTTTACTACATCTCCAGTGAGAAGAAGAACTGGGCTGAGAGCAGACAGGACTGCAGAGGGAGAGGAGCAGACCTGGTGATCATAAACAGCAAAGAGGAGCAGGTACATATGCATAGTTAAGAATTGCCTTAGTTATAATGCAGCTTTAAAGGCTACGTGTGTGCAGATTATAGAGCCAACACACTGAGTACATTTAGTTTCTACATTACACTCACATTAGCACTGTGCTAATCAGGTTTCTGACACCTCAACAGGAGTTTGTGGGTAATTTGAGCAAGAGCAAGAAACCTGGCGTTTATATTGGTCTGACTGACCTTGATAATGAAGGAGTGTGGAAATGGGTGGATGGAACATCACTGACCACTGCGTAAGAGATTATACATTAATATACATTACACAGGATTGTACATTATTCATTGGGATTTTATTCATTTACTCAGTGTGTCCTGTGCAATAGACTTTTTCTCTGTTGTTTCAGGTACTGGTCATCTGGAAATGTTTTTTCGGATAGAGATGACTGTGTTGTAAACGGGTATAATGGAAGTGTTGGATGGTATGACCGACCATGCACAGAAACTTACTACTGGATCTGTGAATAACTCGTCTCCAGTAACAACATTACAATTACACACATACACATACAATTCACTCTACGAAAAACAAAAATATATTTTTTTAACAAAGCCACATGTAACAATTATTGGCACCACTGGAAAATCTTATAAAGAAAATGCAACTGATGCATTACATTTACATTTTATATAAATATATATTTACAAGTTCACCTGAGTGTTTAGGAACTCTTAAGAGGTCGCCCATTCCTGTTTCACAAGGATCTAATTATGAGAAGCCATAATCCATTAGTTGTCCACATGGTGAAGAGGAGAGAAATGAAATAAAATATATTGATCATAAATCAGGCAATAGCTATAAAAATACATACATTTCCATTTGCCTGTGTACTGTTTGCATGAACTCTTTTAAATAAATCTAAACTGATATTAGGGAATTTCAGCCAAAGATTGTGGCACATACTTTTGCACTGTGCATATACAGTATACTGCTTGTGAATAGCTTTATTTCAAAAGCCTTAAATAATTTTGTGCCTTCTTTATATTTTGCACTTATTGTCCTGTCATCCAAAATTTTTTGTATATACACTGACCTTGTTGTGTGGCAATAAAGAAATTAAAATGTTGAATTAGTTAATTATTATTGTTATTATTTTTGTATAGTAATGTACACAAATTTAATGTGTATAAATATACACACACACACACACATATATATATATATATATATATATTATATATCCCAGGAAGCTGAATATGTCCATCACAGAAAGCAGTAATTTTTGGGGACTTTACTGGAGTTGAGAATTCTTTGTTACTGAATCTGTATATTTACTACCCTCTTGTGTCTAAAATTTATCTTATAGTCATTTGTAGGCAGTTGTAGGCAGATGATATTTAGGATGAATATGAACAGGAAGTTAAAAAGGAATATCAGCATAATTCTGGCAACCCTACCATGATGCACACTCTGAGAAGGTGGGGCAATTAGCAGATGAGCAAAATATTTAAGTTCTACATTTACATGTAAGATTTAGATTTATATGTAAAATATAACATTTATATTTATTAAGACTTTTTAAATTATATCATTTAGATTCATATTTAATATTTAGATTTAACCTTTAGATTGAATCTAGTCACGAAATGTAACAGAATGGCCTCGAATGTTCCAAAAAAAAAAAAAAAAAGTCAGAGGGAAAACAGTATTCAGTTTTGTGCATTTGGTGCCCCATATTAACCACTGCTAATAATGAGTTTAATGAGAGAAAAAAAAACAAAACAACCTCCAGTTACTACACAGAAAATCTTTACCTACAGTCATGGTACCTGAGTGCTGTTTGAACAATGAAAACTGAGACCCATATTCACATGTAATATTCAGCAGTCGCAAATCCTCAATGTTTTTAAATTCAGCTGATCTGTTGTCTACTTAAATTCCTGACTTACAATCATCTTCACTCATCTTCACATCTCTGTTTCTGTTTTCATCTGTACAAATACTGGAACCCTGAACAGTCTGTTTTAAGTCCAGATCTCTCATTTCAACTGCAGTTTCCAGCTCTCAGTGTTAAATATATGCTCTGTTCTCAGTACAGGAAGTTGAGGTGAGAGCCACACAAACCACACGGAACTTTCAGAAACTCATCTCTGCATCTGCTCTCTTTAGAGTCTCTGTAGAGTTAGACTTTGTACAGACACTGAAAACTTTGCAAATGAATTGCAAATTTGTCCATAAAGAACCCATGCATAGGACACCTCTTCAATTAGGACACTTCATCATGTTTCAGTGAACTGTACAGGGCACTGCATCACTTACTCTCCACTGGAAAGGGACCCTAGTACACCCTGTGTATGCACCCTGAATTGTCGGTCGATTGTGCGTTTTCTCCTTTGTTCAAAGAGGGAAATACACCAGAAGCCTAGGAGATGTGTGGAAAAACCTGAAAGTGAAATTAAAATGGAGGAATGGTGTCAGCATGTCAACATCCTTTAAATGAAATCTGTGTGACTAATACTGCAACATTTTCAGCAACTCCTAAAAGGGTTGTGTGTGCTAGCGTGAATCAACACCACCACAGTGGTATTTTACATCACAAAGTATGGAGTGCAATAGGTGCGCAGTAGGTGTGCAAACAAGTTGCCAGATGTTTTTGAGATTTTGTTGAGTAGACTATAAAATTATCATAAAATTATCATAAAATGGACGTGGCATCATTGGCTACACACAGGGGACAGACTGATGGGTTTTCAGGATGTATTCTTATAGGAAAATCATCAACTGCTGTTCATCAAGTGCCATTGATGATTTCCCTATAACAGCCTGTCATGTTTTATTCCTTATTAACGTTAACTGTCCCCTCTGAGCCGTCTGCTGGTCATAATTTACAAGGTATCACTGGATTTCTGCTTGTTAGTGAAAACGATCAAGTGTGTTAATCTGAAGCAGCACATCTATAGTACTAATTTAATTTATCTCAGTTAAAAGTTTTGAGTACAGTTTTTTTTTGTGTGTGTATTCATAATGCTGCTGAGGAACAAAAATAGTGTTGCTAATTGGTCACTTGGTGAACAGAGAGTTTTGTGTGTGGAGACCACACATATATGCTCACATATATTCTCACCACTACAGACACATATCATCTGCTACCTGTGAGTTTCAGGTTCCATTTCCCAGAATTTCTAATTGGGTCATTGACAATAAGCGAGCAGCACAGGGGTGAATTATCACCATCAGAAATATACAATACAGTATAACAAATAATCTGTAGCATAAATGTGATCATCACTGAGTTAAAGAAGTCTAGCAGAAAGAGAGGAGATGATGAGGTGATCGATGAAGCCCATGATCTTGAGACACAGGACATCAACACAACCAGAACATGCATTACCACACATACAGAAACTGAACTTGTAAAGAGAAGTGAAATCTCGTTCTCAAACAGGGACCACATGCGCACCTCAGTCTAAATACACATAGACACTAAAGTGAGCATGTACAGAGATGGGCTTCTGAAAGCGCTGCCTGTGGTTTATCTGGCTCTCAACTTCCTTTTCAGAGAAGAGAGCAAAGACGTATATATTTAACAACAGCACATATACAGAGTTCCTCAGAGAGCTGCAGCGGAGACAAAACAGACCTGCACGTTACACAGACTGAAGGCTGATCAGGGAAAACAGAAACAGAGATGACTAGAAATGATTATGCAAACTCAGGAACTTCAGCAGACAACAGATCAGCTGACTTAAAGGACACATATGAAGATATCTATGTGAATGAAGACGTTCTGGAGACTCGGGTGACCAGAACCCATACAGGAACTATGACCTCAGGTACATACAGACAAACAAACATGCACACAAATTTTATAGTTACACATGGTTGCAGACAACTGCTGCCCTCAAAGGCCACTTCACTAGCTTCGGGGAACAAATCGACATTGTCTTGTGTAGATCATCATATGTGTGTAGAAATTTCTGCCATCAGAATTCAAAGCAACAACTAGATGCCTTTCTGTAATATTTGTACCCATGTCTATGTGTAGCTGTTAGTGTAGAGCAATGCAGTTCCTCATGAATGGGATAATAAGAATGACATGCTAATACACACACACACACACACGCACAGCTCCTTTATACACATTTACACATTTACATGATCTTGTCTCCTTTTTTTAAAACTTTTTTTAGACGTAAAGAATGAAGTCATTTTTTAAAAATATATGTACTTTAAATAAAATACTAATGAAAAAATATAAAAAGAGCAACTTTTAATTTAAAAAAAAGGTTAACTATAAATAAAATCAACTTTTAAAAAAATGACGGCAACTTTAAATAACTCGAATTTAATTTTAAAAATGTCAGCTTTAATAACTTGATTATATTGCGTTTAATAATAAATTTATAATTAATAATTAATTATAAACCAAACATTTTATCATCTGTATCATGATGTCAAGTGTGATTATTATAGTCATTTTATAGTTGTTAGGTTGCACATTTCTACAAAGCTGCTGAAGCTTCATGATTTTCTTAAGTAACAGGAGCTCAGTCACTAAACAGAGCAGAGAGGTGAAGCTGTACAGTAGTGTGTGTACACACACCAACAAACAAACCAAACACACGCAGCCCTTTCTTACACATTTAGATAAGAAACTCTGTGTGATAGCTTTATGAGATTTTCTATTTATTTAATTGAAGACACACATGTCCCTGTGTCTGTTCTGCAGGGGGCAAGTGTTACAGAGTGTCTACAGTGTGTGTGGTGCTGCTGTGTGTTCTCCTGCTGACTGCCATCACAGTGCTGTGGATCAAATTCAACAACCTGAATACAGAAAACAACCAGCTACAGACCAGATACAACACCCTGACTATAGAGAGAGACCAGTTACAGACCAGATACAACAACCTGACTATAGAGAGAGACCAGTTACAGACCAGATACAACAACCTGACTATAGAGACAGACCAGTTACAGACCAGATACAACACCCTGATTACAGAGAGAGACCAGTTACAGACAGATACAGGTTGGCTATTATAGGTGAGCAAATACTTTAAAGTATTTGAACTTCAATCAGAAACTTAAAATTAGTGCCAAGACAAGTTAGGAACAGAAAACATATATTTGGTATATTTCGGTGTTTACATCTCGGTGCTGTTTCTGGCCTTTCTTTCAAGAGAAAAAAACATTTATCTCAATACTCTGAACATTATGTGTCCTACTATGTGATCAGAATTAGAAGCTAAACAAGGGTGGAGATTCTTCAGGTCCAGTTTTTACTACATCTCTACTGAGAAGAAGAGCTGGACGGAGAGCAGACAGGACTGCAGAGAGAGAGGAGCAGACCTGGTGATCATAAACAGCAGAGAGGAACAGGTGTGTGTGTGTGTGTGTGTGTGTGGAGAGAGAGTCTAAACCAGTGTAGTCTTTTCATAATTTGTTCTCAATCACAGGAGTTCATCATTAAAGAGATGCTCAAAAATGACGGGGCTTGGATTGGGCTGAGTAAGAGTGACAGTTACAGCAATACAGAGCGAGTGTGGAAATGGGTGGATGGTACAGAAATGACCAGCGGCATTGGGTAAGAGACAGAAATGAATTCTGTATTTATTCCAGCCAACCTAAATAACAACCGTAAAGATTTCTCATGCATTTGACACTGCAGCAGATGGATTAAGCCATGCTGCCATTATCTCCTTTCATATTCTTATTGGAATAATGTAGTTTTTATTATTGTTATAAATCTCAGTGAACAAAGAGTAAGAGTGTTGAGTTAAATGTGTGGAATTGAAGGTAACTGAACACTGATTCTGATTCTCTGGCTTTCAGGTACTGGAGTGAGCGGGAACCGAATAATGCAGGTTATAATGAGAACTGTGTTGAGATTTGGGGTTTTCATAGTAAGAAGGGCTGGAATGACAGTCCATGCTCTGATAAACACTCATGGATCTGTGAGAAAAGTGCTTTTTAGTGGTAAGTTGAGAAGTGTACAGCAAAATTATAAAATGCTTGCAATCATATCTAACTTAATATACTGAGCAAATGGAGTTGTAACTTTAATAACTTTGAAAAGTTATTTATTATGTGACTATCAGTTACCTGCTCACACCAAACTGCCAGATCTCATATTATGTATTTCATATTGTCAGACTTTTGGTCCTTTTTTCTGTTTCTTGTTGTGTTATGTTTTTTTTCTCCACAAGATGTCGCCCAGCCTTAGTTTTTCTTTGTTGTAATTGGTTTCATTGCTTTCACCTGTGTCTTGTTCCCGTTCTGTGTATTTAAGCCGTCCCTTTTGCCTTTGTTCCCCGCTTGGTTATTGTTGTTTCCTAAGCCCCTGTAGTCTTTCTCGTTGCTTCTCTTGAGTTAATATCCTCTGTGGTTTTTTTCTAGCGCCCTTGCCTTGTTTTTGTTTTTTGTTCCCTGACACATATGATATGTGTACATTTTATGTCATGTAACTATAGTGCATAGTTTAACAAGTACAGTGCTCTTTCAGATATTCAAGGTATGATCAGTCCACTGATTTGGAAAGTTTATTAGATTTTATTTTGTTTTTTTTTTTTCATGTTGTATTGGTGATGATGCTTGCATGATGATTACTAGAAAAAGTCCAGATTTGAAAAAAATTATACACACAATCCCCACAGCCATGCTCCAAAATCTAGTGGAAAGCCTTCCCATAAGAGTGGAGGTTAGTATAACAGCACAGAGGAAGCAACCCTATGTTAATGCCCATGGTTTTGGAATGGGCACATATGGGCGTGATGGTCAGGTGTCCACATATTTTTAGCTATATAGTTTACTTTGATGTTTTTTCACTTAAATAAATCTTGAAAGATTATTTCTGCCATTTTTCATTCACAGTATTGTTGTTGTTTCTTACATTATTTTTGCTATAATACTGCTGTTATTATTCAGAACCAAACCACTGTCTTACAATAATTAAAATCCAATATACTTACCATTTTGAATATTTTTGAAATATATATTTTTTCGATACATTACAGTGGATATAAGAAGTCTACACACCCTTGTTAAAATGGCAAGTTTTTGTGACATACAAAAATGAAACCAAGATAAATCATGTCAGAACTTTTTCCACCCTCAATGTGAAATTACAATGTATAAAAAATTAAGTGAAAAATGATCAGAAACATTCAGGTGTCTGCTAGTAAGCTGAAGATAAAAAGGAATTTCCCCTTTTAGCACAACAAATGACCCAAAGCATACATCCAAATCAACAAAGGAATGGCCTAACCAAAAGAAGATCAATGTTTCTGAATGGCCTAGCCAGAGCCCAGACCTGAATCCAACTAAAAAATCTGCGGGGTGACCTGAAGCAGGCTGTGCACAGGAGATGCCCTTACAATTTGATGGATCCAGAATATTTTTGCAAGAAAGAGTGAGAAAATATTGACAAGTCAAGATGTGCCACGCTGATAGACTCTTAGCCAAAAAGACTGCGTGCTGTAATATAATCAACAGGTGCACACTTATGCAAACAGGCTATTTTAAGTTTTAAATTTTTTCCCCCTAAAAGGTTTCTGATTGTTTTTCACTTAATTTTTATACACTGCAATTTCACATTGACATGATTTATGTTGGTTTCATTTTTTTTTTGCATCACAAAAACCTGCCATTTTAACAGGGGTGTGTAGACTTTTTATATCCACTGTATAAATGGTGGGGTGCTGCCTTAGCTGCCCCTATGGAAGTGCTGCCACTGCATGTTTATTACCTTACTATTTTCAACATGATTATCCTTCAAAATTTAATTGGAAATACTTTTTTTAAAATCAAAATAAGGTATAATTTAACAAAAGGATATCATTCATTTTTGTTGACAAAGTACATGTTTTTCTTTATATTGTATATTGATAAGTGATATTCAAGCACATGCTATAGGACAAAAATCAGTGGTGAGATGGTATGATGCTGCCAGATGTGAAGCGGCGTTAGGACATTTATACGATTGTAGGTTACTGCTGTAGAATGTCCACTGTGACGGCGGGCCAGCAGCATGACTGCCGCCAAGGTGCTGAAAGGACAGTGGCGGTTCAGCACCACAATTGTTTTGGACAGCATGAGAGCACGTGGCTGCAAGGCAGGGTGGAGAAACTCGACTTGGATGGCGGCCAATGATTGCAGCGGCAGCTCTCTACCCTCCTGAAGAAGCCTGGAGAGTATAAAAGGGACCAGCGGCCGCTCTCAAGATCAGCAAGGTATGGTAAAACAAGGCACTAATCTCTCTCTCTCTCTCTCTCACACTCACACACACACACACACACACACACACACACAGAGAGTAAGCTTTTAACATCATAGTTAGCATGGTCAGTTATAAGGACATAAATCAATTTATTTTCTTTAATACTAAGGGTTAATCCTAAAATGATACAATTGCCTATAAATTCTTGTAAACATAATTCTTGTTCTGTAACAGTCCACATAACAAACACCATCAAACCTGACCTCGACTCCTGTCAGCTGTCCAACTATAGGCCAATATCAATCCTCCCCTTTATCTCCAAGATCCTAGAAAACATTGTGGCACAGCAGTTATGCTCATACCTACAAATGAATTACATATATGAAATCTATCAGTTATGATTTAGTCCTCATAGCACTGAGACAGTGCTGGTTAAAGTGGTAAATGACCTACTACTGGTCTCTGATCAGGGTTGTGTCTCCTTGCTTTAGTTGCTTGATTTTAATCCAGCTTTTGACACCGTGATCATGTTAGACTAGAAACTGTTGTTGGAGTCCTGGCTCAGGTCTTATTTGACTGATCATTAACAGTTTGTAGATGTAAATGGTGACTTCTTTAGGCATGCTAATGTAAAGTAAAGACAAGACAGAAGTTCTTGTGCTAGGACTGCATGCAGCTAGAAGTAAGCTTTCTGATTATATAGTAACTCTGGATTGCCTTTCAGTTATATCACTTACAAGATGGTGGCGCTTGTACAACTTGGCTTCGGATAACATTACATAAACAGATTATGGAATGCAGCATTATGATTTTACGGAAATGTGGCTTAATAACAAAATTCCTAGCAGCGCCCTTGAGCTAGAGGGTCGCAGTGTCTTCAGGGCAGACAGAAAGGCAGTGGAATCTGGTAAGAGCAAAGGAAGACGTCTGTGCATTTATATTAGCAAATCATGGTGCATGGAATCTGCTGTAACTGAAAGTCATTGCTCTGCTAATTTACAGTATCTGATGATTGTTCTATTTACCTACATAATTTCCAGCCATTATTGTGACTGCAGTTTACATTCCTCCAGATGCTAATGTTAAACTAGGTATGGAAGAACTGCATGCAGCTATCAGCAAGCAACAGTCTGCAGATCCATGTGGAGCTTTTATTCTTGATGGAGATTTCAATCACTCCAGTATGAGAACTGTACTTCCCAAATTCCACCAAGTCTCTTGCTTTACCAGAGGGGACAATACACTGGACCATGTTTACAGAAACATTGCAAGGCCATTCTCCTCCCCCATTTTGGTTAGTCTGATCACCTCTCTTTGATCATGCTACCCAAGTGCATGCCACTCATAAAACGAGTGAAACCATCAGTGAGGACAGTGAAAGTATGGCCAGAGGGGGCAGGCTCTTCACTACGACACCAGTTTCCAGATACTGACTGGAGTATATTTGCCTCACAGGCCACCTT
>JAKMWG010000039.1:5352-16441 GCA_022758105.1 Pangasianodon gigas
CCCCCCCCCCCCCCCCCCCCCCCCCCCAACACCACCTCCTTTAGCGCTCGCAGCAATCATCATGAAGTGCTTCAAGTGGCTGGTTATGAGTCGCATCAAGACCAGTCTCCTCACCACACTGGATCCTCTGCAGTTCGCGCACACAGAGCTGTGTGGCTGTGCTCTTCATCTGCCACTAACTCACCTCAACAAGAAAAAATACATACAGACGTGGACAAATTTGTTGGTACCCTCCCACGAAAAAAAGATTTTCTCTGAAATAACTTAAGTAGTTACTTAAGTCATTAAGAAATATCGCAATAACCTAATTATTTATAAGATTTTCTGGGGGTACCAACAAACCAAAAATTTCTATACTCACATTTATAAACAGCATTCTGATGTAAAGACGTGGACAAATTTGTTGGTACCCTTAGAGCTCATTGAAACAATACTTCATTCTTCCTGAAAAGTAATGAAATTGAAAGCAATTGAAATTGAAAGCAATTGTCTCATGTATACCTGCATGCCTTTGGTGTGTCATAGAGTACAAAAGTACTCTAAAATGACCTGGACAGATTTGTTGGTACCCCTAAATGTTAGAAATAATTAGATTATTGTGATATTTTAAACTAACTGTTTTCTTTAATCAGTATCACACGTCTTCAATCTTATAATCAGTCATTCAGCCTATTTAAATGGAGAAAAGTAGTCACTCTGCTGTTTGGTGCACTACACTGAACATGGACCAGAGAAAGCAAAGGGGAGAGTTGTCTGAAGAGATCAGAAAGAAAATTATAGACAAGCATGTTAGAGGTAAATGCTGTAAGACCATCTCCAAGCAGCTTGATGTTCCTGTGAACACAGTTAGAAATATTATTAAGAAGATTATGGTCCATGGGACTGTAGCCAACCTCCCTGGATTTGACCGCAAGAGGAAAATCGACCTCAGATTGAACAGAAGGATATTATGAATGGTAGACAAAGAGCCAAGGAAAACGTCCAGAGTGATACAAGCTGAATTCCAAGGTCAAGGTACATCAGTGTCTGATGGCACCATCCATCGCTTTTTGAGCACCAGTGGGCTCAATGGAAGAAGAACGACTGGAATTTCCAGAAGACTGGAGTTTGCTAAAATGCATATTAACAAGCCACAATGCTTCTGTTAGAATGTCCTTTGGACAGATGAGACAAAACTGGAGCTTTTCGGCAAGTCACATCAGCTCTATGTTCACAGACGAAAAAATGAAGCTTTCAAAGAAAAGAACACCATACCTACTGTGAAACATGGAGGAAGCTCGATTATGTTTTGGGGCTGCTTTGCTGCATCTGGCATGGGATGCCTTGAATCTGTGCAGGGCACAATGAAATCTCAAGAGTATCAAGGGATTCTGGAGTGAAACATACAGCCTAGTGTCAGAAAGCTCTGTCTCAATTGCAGGTCATGGGTCCTCCAACAGGATAATGTCACAAAACACACAGCTAACAGCACCCAAGAATGGCTAAGAACAAAACATTGGACTATTCTGAATTGAGAATTAAACCTGAGACAGCTGGAGCAGTTTGCTCAGGAAGAGTGGGCCAAACTACCTGTTGACAGGTGCAGAAGTCTCATTGAGAGCTGTAGAAATTGCTTGCTTGCAGTGGTTGCCTCTAAAGGGTGGGCAACAAAATATTAGGTTAAGGGTCCCATCATTTTTGTCCATGCCATTTTCATTTGTTTTATTATTTAAAATATTCTGTTGAATCAAAAATCAAAAGCAAAGTCTGTTTTTTTTTTATAAAATATGGAATAAACAATGATGGATGCCAGTTACTTTTGTCATTACTTAATAACTTAAGTAATTACTTAAGTTATTTCAGAGAAAATCTTTTTTCGTGGGAGGGTACCAACAAATTTGTCCACATCTGTATACTAATGTAACTTACCATAACAAATTACCCAGGTAAGTTAATAGGTCCACACTTGACCCTCTACAGTTCATGTACACAGAGGACATGATCTGGTAATGCTTTTCACCTGCCACTAACCCATCTCAACAAGAAAAATACCTACATGAAAATGCTGTTTATAGACTTCAGTTCAGCATCATCCCCAGCATCTGACTGATAAACTGGACCTGCTAGGTTTCAGCACCTCGCTCTATAACTGGATCCTGGACTTTCTCACTGGGAGACACCAGTCAGGACAGGTCAGCAGCAAGATCCTGGAGGGCACTGGTGTTCCCAGGACTGTGTTCTCAGCCCACTGCTCTTCACAGTACAGTTCAAACCACATCGTTCAAACCACAAAGTCTGCTGGCGACACCACAGTGGTTGGCCTCATCAATGACAGCAATGAGACATCATACAAAGAGGAGGGGGAACAGTTCACGGGCTGGTGCAAGCACTGGTAAATGGAAATGATTAAATATATCAAGCACACTTTAGAATATCCACACCAAACTTGGTACCTGTCATTAGAAACATGTATACTGAATTATCTTCTTTTTACTGGAAACAGAATGTGAGGCCATATCGTTGCAATGCTTTTATGTATTGACATCAAAATTGCTATATGCATTTAGTAACATGTCCTAATTGTATCAATGGACTCTCAGGCTTATATGCCACTTGCAAGTGCTAATAGAAACAGGAAGTGATGCTGTATATCAACATCTATTGCTTTGGCATTGGAGAATCCTTAAAAATTCTTTACAACAATAGAAACAGTAGGTGTAATGACATTGTACACTGTTAAGAGGGATGTTTTTTTATTACATGGTGAACCTGAAACTCAACACTGGGTAGCACTCATGTGAACTCAGGCGAACTCATTCAATCCCATGGCATGAATATGGAGCACAATACACACAGGAGCTGCCTGCAACTACACTGTCCAAATGACGGTCAAGGCTGAAGATCTGATGTTTCAGCTCTTACAGTGTTTTAATGTTTGACCCTCTACCTGAAGCTGCTTCCACACAGGAACTCTACATTCTCAATCAAAAACAACCACGGTTTATTTACTGGACATTAAACCCACACTACACCTTAAAGGGAAATGGTTCATTTGTCCTTCAGCTCTCTGCACCCCACATGCCACACATACTGCACATCATGCATCCAATTACATCACAATGCTGTCTTGTTCTTTTGTGTATATAGTGAATAATGTACATAGTAAATTTGTTCTATATTATTTTTACTATTTGTTGTGCTGTAACACATGACCACCTTATCCTGTCTTGTGTAAGCCTACCCCATGTGCCCTACGATGTCTACATTTAAAGTCTGCTGCCCAAAAATTGACTGTGAAGAGATTGAACACTGTATAACTCTTTGTATGTGACACATAATGAACTTGAACTTGAGCAAATAGGAATAATAATCTCCACACAGTTATTATTTTTTAGCTGAAACATTTTTGAGATTCACAAGTTTTGAGTTCATTACCAGGTAAAAATCATGATTTTGCTTCCAATTTTCAGATTTTATTGTTTTTTTTTTTTTTTAAATATTTTATCTACAATAACCTCACATATATGGACTTTCTTAGTTCAGTTTCAATTAAGAGCACAGGTTCCAAGTCCTGGTTCTTGAGAACCCCCTGTCCTACACATTGCAGTGTTTTTCCTGCTCCAAACACACATGAATTAACTAATCAGCTAATTAGCAGCCCTTTCTTAGATGAAGTGGGTGTTTCAGAGGAAAACTGTGGAGGAAAGGACACGTTATCATGCGTTTGTGGAAGTCATACTACTGTGCATATTGTACTGCACAATAATATTATTGTGCAGTAATAAGGGCTAACTTAAGGGCCAAGTTAGTAAGGAAGTATTTGTAGCAATAATTGTAGCAATAATGACCTGACAAAATCTTATGATAAGGTGTAAAAAAGAAGGGCCTCTTAGTTTAAAAATAAATGAATAAATAAATCTTTGCCCAAGTAGAGCTGTGGATGATGGGGTAATATTAATAAGAAGGCGTAACACCGGGTATATTGAGAAAGATATACATGCAACATTTCCAAACATCTTATTAAACACTAAACAAGCTTGGTAGGGTTAGATTGGGGTCAGCTTTACTGGGATTATGGCTGCATAGTGTATGGTCAGAGTTGTCAAGCTTACTGCAAAAGATTAAAACACAGACCACAATGAGCTGTGAAGTATTTTGATCTTCTCATGAATTTACAAACTGGAAGTGTTACAGAAATAAATCTACTGTTGCCATAAATTTAAAGGTGTGGACTGAAATCTTTGCAGTGGTGGATTTTGGGTTATGTTACATTGCTCAATATTATATCATACCTATATATGATACCATACCATACCTGTATATACTGTATATTCTGCCACAGCAAAGTACTGGTGTTTAGGAAGTAACTTGAAATCAGGACTAGGCCATATTCTTACATTCATTTCTGCCATATAATCACAAAGTCAAAGCAGTGACAAGTCTTTAGTCCTCCATCATTTTTTAATTTCAGTAATTTGATCTTTCTTTCTAGTGTGAGAGATGATTATTTGAGAAAAAAAAGGTCATGTATCCATTCTCTCTCTATTATTGGGTCCTTTTCAGATAGGCAATAACTCTTAAACACTGCTGAGAATGCACACAGGTGATTCCGCATGAAGGCTGACTTGTGGCTTTTTCTTTCTTCTATGTGTATGACTGGAACATGTCATGGTGACCTCTCTCAACTCTGTCCAAAAATCCAGTTCTTCCTTTGAATGCAGACACTTTATTTGCCATGCTGTTGACATTTCCTCCAGAACAAAAGGTATAAGTATTTATAAAAGTATTTATGTTTGAAAATCACTGATAAAAATCGATAATCAGTAATCATCAGGAAAATTTCCCGATTATCAATACGTGAAAAAAGCATTGATCCCAAGCCTACATAGAATACCACAGAGATGCATGTAGACTCTCAATCAATTTCCCCTAAACATTTCATCCATTCTCCAATACACTGTTATTGAAAAGTGCAACATGTTAGGTACAGTTTCTCCAAACTTTATAGTATGTCTTTAGATGCTAGATGTATTAACTTCTCACTGATGTCAAATGGCTTTTTTATATTGACAATATGATTAGCCACAAGATACACAGCCTTTAATGAAGAAGCATTAACTGTAATTACAGACTTAAAACACTTGCTGCTGTCTTGATTGGCTGTTCTGTTCTTAATCACTTTTGTGCCTCTGATTAGATATCTTGCTGCAGCATAGTTTCATGACCTGCTGTCACTGATACCAGCTGTAAACTTTATACATGGGTAACCCATTGGAGCTTCCTGCTATGTCATGTTCATTATCTGTCCCATTGCCAGAAGTGAAATTCAAAGTTGCTAATTCTTTTTCGTAAATATAGCTACTGATAAATCTGTGTTGGTGTGTAAGTCTGCTTATCCTTTATATAATTATCTGTTGATTTTCACATTATATTATATTATATAATGGTATATTATACAGTATACCTTTTTAGGGAAAAAAAACTGAGAGTAGAGGGAAGGTGAAAAAAAAAGTTATCATATAACATCAGCATATTAATGTCCTTGAAATATAGTAGTACAGACTGACAACATCTCACTGGTGTTTTATATCAAAACCAAAGGGGCACAGAATGAGCAAGAAGGCTCTATGTACCAAACCAGTGCAATCAAAGAGGGGTCATGCTGTCTCACAGCAGTCCTGTGCCACGGGATTGGTACTACAGCAGAGTTTAAGGTGATCAGTTTGCAATCAACTTACTCTGGAAAGTGGTTCATAAACAGCGACAGACACTTTGGGCCAGCACGAATTAGTGCACAGTTGCAAAATCTGCACCTCTATGCCTTTTTTCACCTCTGTTTTGTTAATGTTACTAACATTAATAAATGTTACAAATGATACTCACTACCTTTCAATCCGGATCTGCAGAGTGGCTCACTGCCACACACACTGAAATTGTGGGTCCTGTACACTGACATAACACAATTGGTCACACACACTGTTATGAGCATGCTCCATCTGACAATTGTAGTCAAATGAGTGGAAAGTTATCTCATTAAGGAATGAAACACTGCCACTGAACTGCTAAGTGTGAACCCCTTACCTTGCACCATAAATAATGTTTGGAATTTGGAATTAGTGTCAGAGTCTGTTAGAAGTGTCACTTTCTGGGTCTTCCCTAAGGGTACATAGCAGAATTGTTTCCAACCTGGGGACTCGTTAAGTGTTTGCCAAAAGGAGAGCATAAACTGGTCAAAATTCTTCTCAGGGTTCTCTAAGTCCTGCATGCAAAATGATGGTCCCATACAGATTCCATACTTGGTGCTAAGCAATTTGTGCAGCTTGCTATTGGAGCCAGTGGAACATGCATACATAAAGTAGCTTTTACTTGAAAAAGCTTTTATTATGGTTTTCTCTATGGCCAGATGAGTCGACATATGTTACTCTTCAGCATGCAGTATCTGGCAATAGTGGGCCACTAACCAGTGATTTTCTTTGATTTGGTATCTGCTGTGTAAAGACTGGTTATCACACTAGGTAAAGGGAGTGATCGCAGACTTAAACACAGGTAAGAGGCACTATCTTCCATTAAATGTCACTCATCACATTTTATCAACCTCTTGGGTGACCCAACAGGAGGTGTCACATTTCTGGAGTGGAAACCCTCACCCAATTTCACAGCTTGTCATTTCAATGCACCTCATGTGGTCTGGATTGAGTTAATAAGAAGCCATATTAGCACATTTAGTTATTATCATCACTATAACATCACTATAATTGTGGAATAGTGCTGTGTGTTATTGTCTGGTGGCGTGCACTGTCTGGTTATATGTGGTCTTCACCACCAAAACCATAGCCAAGGAGTATAAAAAGCATTGATGGAATAAGACAACCAAATATTAGCAAATTCCTGATACATTTTAACATGCTACAAATTCAGTGCTTCATGACATGCTATGAACATGCTTCAACTCATGTTGAAGTGTTGAATTCACGAGATAAAACACAACATACAAATTAAATACATTCAAATGAAAAATGACAATTAATACAAAAAATACAGGATGAAGAACAGCTGATCTGCAAGATAAAGAGATCCAAATGCTCTAGTTTATCCTGCAGGGCTGGGAGGGGTTGTATTTATTTTCACTGTGGAAGGGGTTAATATATAACCAAGTTTAAATTAACACATGAGCATGAGATTAAGGAGCTAAACTAAGACTGTATTTAATGGGATTTAAGTCATGGTTTTAAACATACTATGCCTTTTTCTGATCTCAGCTTAAAGATACATAACATAGTTTGAATTAAGATTTTTAGGATTTTCTGATCAATGTTTCTGGAATTGTACCAAAGAAAACATTTCAGAAGCTTCCTCAATTTGCAGAATTAAACAGAGGTGTTGTGTGACCTTCTAGAGTTCTCTTACATTTGCAGGGTTTAGTCTGTTTGACTCAAAATCGGTTGTGTTTACCTCCATGGAGTGGGCCGAGGAACACAATAATGAAATAAATGCTGGATAAGGTAGGGAGAATGTTTTAAACTAGTTATTTTCAATCATTTAGGCTGCATGTTGCCTGTGCTTGATTTGATTTTCGCAATTTCTACGGGCACTTGCTAAAGGTTTGATTCCTTTTCGTCACTGTATTTCTGAAAAATAATTAAAGACTTTCACAAGTACATTTTCAGTTCCTTCACCTTTCTACACATCCCTCAGCTAATGTTTCATTTTTTCATTTAATAATATTGTATGAGACTAAACTAAAAGTATCAATTTCACTCTGATTTGGACTAAAATACACTTTACATTTACACATTTTGGGGATATTCTTCTTTATAAAAGATACATTTGTCCATTAGAATAAAAATTTATATCAGTCCATGTTCAAACATTTGGAAATTTTCAAAGAAGTTTCAATGTTTCACAAAAAGTGTTGCATGTAAAATACCAAGAACAAATAACTAGAGATTTGTGTAAGATTTTCTAGTTCTGTTTTTTGCTTTACCACAACCCTTGAGAAATAGAAGCTGAGTTGTGTGAGAGGGAAGTGATATGGGTGTATTTAAACTGCACTTCTACCTGAGCATTCTCCAGTCTCAGTATTGTTGTGCTGAATGTGACTGCCATCATGTACCTGATACAGGACATCATCGTGCTGCTGCTCAGCATCATGCTGGTTCAGAGTTGTTCCAGAAAGGTGAGCTAACGGAAATGCTAACACCATAACCTACATTATGAGTAATATAGAATAAATCTGAAAAGCCCTACTGCAAGTAACAATCTACTTTTTATTTGGTATCTATGTATGTACTAATTAAAAAATCAGCTCACAGATATTTTGAATATTTATCAACCAGGCATTGGTCAATGAGACCTCTGAGGAGACCGGTAAGATGCTACTAGATCCAGACTCTAAATGAATTTATCTGTACAGTTTAGAAATTTTACAGCTATATTACCTGGTACGAATATTTCAAATTAATAGAAAGCTTTGTTTTACTAATTTCACAATATCCATTTCAGATAACGGCACTGACCAGGATTATTTCTCTGTATATGCCATAATTGAAAGAGCCAACAAGAATGCTGGTAAACAAACAAACAAATACATTTTTATTAATTTACATTTATAATAAAATTACTAAAATTACTTATACTTAAAAAATAATAAAATTTCTTATACAACTTAGATTATTTACAACATATGTTTATAATCTGCGTTCCTGTGTGCTTTTGTGAGTGTTCACATTTGAAAAAATTATAAGACATACAGTTTAGCTGTATTTTTTTTAAAAAGCTTTTATTCATTTTATTAAATATATGATTTAATAACTGCTAGTTCTTTTGTGTATGCACCCTAAAACTAGTTTCACTGGTCATTGCTCCCGTTTTAAACATGCACAAACTGATAATTTTAGAAAGTAATTTTTAATGTTCAGTTTTACTTTAGTTTAGAAAAACATCACTACTACACATCTACTATCAGTAGATATTTGCTTAAGAGAAGTTTCTGAAAAATAGTGCAGAAGAATTAGGACTATTAGTGCAGAAGAAAGACTATTCCAGAAGAATCTCAGTATCAAATAGACAATTGTGTGTTTTACTGAACAGGAAGGTCAAAGGGTGACTTCAACATTGTGGATGGTGACATAGCAGTGAACACCGGTCTCCAGAATGCAGATCCATGTACATCTCGTAAATGCAAGTGGTTAAGAAGCAGTAATGGGAAGGTTTATGTGCCCTACGTCATTTCCAGGCAGTACTGTGAGTATCACCTCTTACCTGGTTGTAAAGTAAGATGCATCATGATATCATTAGTTATCTTTAAAAAGCTTCTTTTTAATCTGTCTGGCAGCACGCTCTGAAAAACGCATTATCATTAATGGGCTGAAGTCCTTCAAAGAGTCGACCTGCATCCGATTCATACGTCGCACCAATGAAGAAGACTTCATTCATATAAAGTCAGATTTAGGGTAGGTCAACAATTTTAATACTGACAGCCATAAAAATCACATTATAACACTGTCATTGTGCTCTCATATAATGAAAGCAGTGTTGAGAGTTTATTCACTGCTGTACAGGTGTTACTCTTACGTGGGTCGCACGGGTGGAGAGCAAGTGCTGTCCCTAGAACGCAATGGGTGTGTTTACTTTCACATTGTCCAACATGAGCTTCTCCATGCTCTGGGTTTTTGGCACGAACAGAATCGTAGTGACCGTGACAAGCATGTCAGAATCCTCTTCCAAAATGTTGAACCTGGTAAGCAGAGCAGACATTTATCGCTTCTTGTTTCTTGTTAATAAAGTTTGTTCACTTCCGTTCTATACTTGACTGTGATAGTGAGCATTTGAACTTAAACTGAGAAAAAAAAGTTTTTATCTGGTGCTTTATTTATTTCAAATACTGGACATAGGAAGTATTGTCAAGACCTTAAACTGTGTTTCCTTTTATAGAGCAGTTTCCATCTATTTATCGAGAATGCATTAAGAACATGTGTTTTTTTTGTAGAAACTATAGTAAAATATTTGCCCTTACAGTCCTGCTTCTGGTTGCTTCATAAGTGAATTTGTCATCATCTAGTAAAAGATATCTTGTAAATCATCTAGTAAAAGCATGCATATAAAAAAAAGTGACTGAAATTGGAAAGTAAAGGGCATTTAAATACATGAATATTTGAGAAAAAGAGTGATGTGCACAAGGCCTTTGTTCTGCCAGTGAAAGAAGACAAAAGCATCAACACTGTAATTATGTTATTGATATATTTACAGGACAAAAACATAATTTTAACAAAATCAACACCAACAATTTGAAAACTCCATATGACTACAATTCTGTCATGCACTATTCAAGGTAAAGTATTATTATTCTTGTTTTTTTAAAACAATTTCCTTATCTCTTAGCTCCAAAGCCACAATATTAATTGCTAACACACTGTGATGGTCCAGGTATGCTTTCTCAAAGAACCAACAGCCGACTATCATCCCTATACCATGCAGTAACGTTTCTATTGGACGTGCCAAAAAGATGAGCAGGAATGATATTCTACGTGTTAACAGGCTCTACTGCCATTAAATTTGTCTCTAACATCAGCAGTGTATTCAAAATGCTTTTATAAACTGTTTGCAAAAAATGATATTGAAATATTCTGATGTTTTTTAATTGTTCTTAAATTCTACAAATTGTGTGTTGTACAAACAGCCATCTGGGCACATTGTGCTTAGCATTTCTCTGTTCTCTAATACTTTAGGTGGTTTCTATCTTCTGCTGTTATAGAGCTTATTTTTAATAACCGACAGTGCTACAATCATTTATAAAATGCATAGTAAACATCAGTGTCTGGCTTCATTTTGTGATACTCTAAATATTTCCAGAGAATATTCATTTAATTATTTGGAAAAGAAAAAATGATTGAGTGATTGCATTATTGTGATCTACTCTTCGCATAAGATGAAATTCTACATCCATATGAGTCACATAAGCAGAAAACAGAAAAAAGAGGTATACAATTAAGGGAAAACTTTGTAGATATATGTACATATATATATATATATATATATATATATATATATATATATATATATATATATATATATATATATATATATATATATATATATATATATATATATA
>JAKMWG010000039.1:16541-28769 GCA_022758105.1 Pangasianodon gigas
TTTTTTTTTTTTTTTTTTTTTTTTTTTTTTTTTTTTTTTTTTTTTTTTTTTTTTTATAAAAAGGTTTGTTCTAGTTGTCCCATAATTGATGTGTTGATCGCCTCCTCGATTAGTGTCTGATGTTTCAGTGTGTATCGTGCTTGTTTGGTTCTGAGTGTACGTTTATACTGTTTGAGGGTTTGACAAAGAAGTCGTATGTTAGTATATTTTGGATCTGTTTTTGGTTTGATAAATTTGTGTTTTCTTAAATTTTGACTGTCTTTATCAGACCAACTGTTGTCTATTTTGAATGTAGGTTTTGAAGTTCTAATTTTTAATTTAGCCTTCTCTGCTGTTCTTTTGAAGATTATTTTAACATTTTGAACTGCCTGATTGACTCCTCCTTTACTGTGAATATCTTGTGCCCAGAAATGTGTCTAATAGTGTTTGAATTTCTTGGCTGCTGATTGCTGTCTGGAACTCATTGCTGCTTTGGGCCCATCTGTAGGATTTGTGGATGTTGTACAGCTTACTGGGCTGTGTGTGTGCGGTGGGGTTAGTTTCTGTCTTTTAAATGCCTCTCTCCGTTTGTCTCTCTCTGTCTCTCTTTCTGTCACTTTCTTTCATCTCTCCCCCTGTCTGTCTCTGTCTCTCTCTATCTGCTTTTCTCTGTCTCCCTCTCTTTCATCTCTCTCCCTCTCTCTTTCTCTCTGACAGTTAAGCTCTCTTTCTTGCATGGTACCATGTGGGCAGAGCCAGGAGATGTGAGTGGTGCTATAAACGGTGCAGATCACTGGTTGGTCAAACACAAAATCACAGCATTGTCCTGATTAGAGAAGCTTTTCTCTTGGACAGTATGTCTCAGATATTCAGTAGTGTGGTGTCAACTATGTGCATAACTACGGAGCATCTAAGGGGACATGGTGATGGAAAAAAATGAGATGGGAGGAAAATATATTTCAATGCTTTTGCGTTCGCTTGCAAAACTTTTGCGTTCCCCCGAGAAACTTTGCGTTCGCTCGTAAACTCCTCATTTTTTTTCCCCATCCCCGTGTCCCCTTGGGGGCTCTGTACATAATCAGTAAAAACACTCAGGTTCAGAAAAGAAAGATGGAACATAAACACAATCTGTGCAAAAGTAAATGCAGAAAAAAAACAAGTGTTCTCAATCTGTGAGGAGCACAGTGTTTAGTTGTTTGTGGAAGGAACAGAGCTGTTGGAGTTGACTCATTACACCACTGAGGAAGTAGGACACTGAAGCAGTGAGGGCTGGTGTTTTGAGCAACTCGGATCTATGTGTTAGTGTGCAGTTGTATGTAGTTGTGGACATGAAATGTGAGGACATGAGGTGAGGGTGGCTGCTGCAGCACGAAGCCTGTAGAGTGACTTTAGTAGGAGAGACACATGAACTTCAGGAGGTCGTGAAGCAGAGAGAAGAGAGAACACAGCTATACTCAAGTAAGGTGTGTGTGTGTGTGTGTGTGAGAGAGAGATGTGGAGGATTGAAGCAGATTGTGTAGTCAGAAAAAGGTTCTATTAGTATGATGTAAATAAGAAATGTGCAGGATGTGGTGGATGTGAGTGAAGTACAGCAGAGGGAAGTTCTGAACTGGTACGAAGATCAGTTCAGGTTTGTCACGGTTCACTCTGGATGATTTTGAAAAATGACATTTTGAAAAATTTAACCTGCAAATAACACCGCCCCTCTGATTCCTGCCATATTGGCCACGTTCCTAAATGAATAAAGGTAATAATGCTGAAGGTGTTGGTTCCAATGCTGACCTTAGACGTGTTAAAGAATTAAGATACTATTTAAATTCGCACATTATTTTGGACAGATTTATCTTTCGGCTTAATAACATAAAACTAGGCTTTTCTCACTCTCACACAGGTCTCCTACTTAAGATATTGTTTATATAATAGGGAGTGTGTGTGCATTTATTAGAGGGGTCTGAATTTTGATTGGTTGCTGGCTTGATATTGTCATGGAAATGTTATCTGGTTGTAAATACACAGTGGTGATTTATCTTTTAAGAACATCATTCAGTACTCCAACTTCCTCTCTTGTCCATTTAGTACACACACACAGAGCTAAGGATTATGGTTAAAAACTTTAGCTCATGCGAGATTGTTTAAAAAAGAAATTACTAGTGTGTTTCATCACTTTATTTATGTGACGCTCGTATTAACACTTGTTTGTTTTCTCACTGCTGCAGTCGGGTCAGAGCTATTATGGACGTGTGTGTGTGTGTGAGAGAGTGAGAGAGAAAGAGTCTGTGTCTTGATCATCTGGAAGACTCTTAGGAGGTCTGACCACTGATTTAGACTGGTGTCAGTGTTTTTTCTCTCTCTCTCTATCTTTCTCCCTGTCTATTTTTCTTTCTCTCTCTGTGTCTCTCTCTCTCTCTCTCTCTCTCTCCTTCTGTCCTAAGTTTAAATTCAACCACCCTAAAGCTGATTATATTCCTATAACAGCACAATTCAGTGTTTTATTCCTCCGATACCACAGCAATTTGCCAACCATTACAGTCTGTATTACTGTAAATAAATGTATATAAACTATAAATGTTTTTATTCTGTTTATGTGGAGTGTCCACTGTACAAGTACCTGTGAATGAGCTGTTACTATAGTAAAGATATCGTACTAGAACGAGCGCATTAATATAAACCTGTGATTTTCATCTGCAATATTGTCTGAGCTGCTGTTATATAAAATTAATAAACCTTCTGATTAATCACAATCTGGAATTCAACAGCAGTAGAACAAAGAATAGCAGATGAAAAGGAGTTAGAAATATTTAAATTTATAAATATCTATAAGACTTGCCTCACTGGTTGTCCCTGAGATGATGGCAAGATGACTTTGCTACCCCAGTACATACGTGAGTTTAGCAGTGTCGGGGCATTCCTCGAATGTGGGCGTGGTGCTGCGTATTTTCTGGTAGAATGTTTTTCTAATTGTGGTGGTGATTTTAGGGCATTCTGTTAGGAAGTGCAGCTCTGTTTCCACCTCTTCCAGATGAGAGTATAGCCACTCATCTCTGGTGAGTCAGGTTTTTTTTCCCCTCTATAGCCAGCCTGTGTTCACTGAGTCTATACATCAGGGCTTTTCTCAGCTTTCTGTCACTAAGTATGGTGAGGTGCACTATATGGCCAAAAGATGACTATAACACCCATATGTGCTTCTTCCCCAAACTGTTACCACGAAGTTAGAAGCACACAATTGTATGGAATGTCTTTGTACGGTGTAGCATTACAGTTTCTCTTCACTGGAACTAAGAGGCCCAAACCTGTTCCAGCATGACAATGCCCCTGTGCACAAAGCGAGCTCCATGAAGACAAGGTTCGAGTGGAAGAACTCGAGTGGCCTGTGCAGAGCCCTGATCTGAACCCCATTTGGGATGAACTGGAACACCGACTGCACCCCAGACCTCCTTGCCCAACATCAGCGCCTGACCTCATTAATGCTCTAGTGGAAAGCCTTCCCAGAAGAGTGGAGCTCATTATAACGGCAAACACAGGGGGAATAAATCCGGAATGGGATGTTCAACAAGCACATATGGGTGTGATGGTCAGGGGTGCAAATACTTTTTGCCATATAGGGTATGTAGCTGTGGTGTATTCATGTTATAGAGCCAGATAACATTGATGTTTGTTTTGTGATTTAGTTATTTGTTCCTGTAAGTGAGGTATTTCTCTTTTGGCTTGTTTATGATTTGGTTGGATTAATTTTAGTGACTGATGTATAGTTGTCATGAGGCTCTTTGGTGTTTGTAGTAATAGAGTTTAAATCAGTGAGGCTTAGAACCAGCTGCTTTAAGGGACTGAATTTGGGAAAATTCATCCATCAGTGTTTTGTGGAAAACTGCTACACTGTTTGTAAAAATTATGGTCCTGATCTTAACTGTGTAGGTGCACCATCCAGTAGAAATATACAGAACAGACTTCTTTATCTTATATAGACAAATGCATTGTCTTATTTATATAAAAAATTACTTTTGTAATTTACTTACTGTGTTTTAAGAGATTTTAAACACTGGTGCACAAACACAATGAGACACCAAGTGGTAATATGGAGAGGCTATTTTTGAGTTTTGTGTAATGCTGTGGCTGGATATTATTTTCAGAGTGGAATATTCATTCTAATCCCCTTTAGTGTTTATACACAGAATTTTACAGTGTGGTAAACACCAGGTATTCAATGGTATTGAGTGGTGCTGAATATTGTACACTGGTGTTAGTGTTCCAAGTCTGCAACAGTTTTGACTTTTTCAAGTTTAATAAGAACAATCACTGGAAACTTAATACTAAAAATGATTTTTACATAGATAAAACTAAATTAAAGAAGTGGAGATGAATTTATAATGATTTCAGTCTGCACACTGACGGTTAATTCTATCTGGTCATAAACAGTGCTAATGTTAAGTTTAGCTTTTTGGTCTATTCATTGTTTAAGTTGTTTTACAAAAGTGTGGTGGAGGAAAATGTGGCCTTGCTTGGTGTGCGGTGTGCATTAATTTGACAGATTAGGCTGCAGTGTTTGTTTGCTCTAAACACCTGCAGAACCAGCTTGGCAGCTCAGGGAAGAGTCTGGTGACCTAACAGGGAAAATATTTATCACACTCTTTCACACTAAACCTGTTTGTCCTCATATGCCTGTGGCTGTGCCGTGTTTTCATTCATTTTTAGGGAATTGGCTGCCATCTAGTGGTGTCAGCATATTACAGTATATAATGATATTTTCCTTTTCATGTAGCTTTTCTCTTTATTTAATTACTGGATGTAACAGTCTCTGTCCTGAGCCCAGACCTGAGACTTCTAAATTTTACTCTAGTGTAAAATGTTTTTTCTCATCAAATAAACATTACATTCTTTCAACAAATATACTCTCTTCCTTCCTCCACAGTGAAACTTCTGTATGGCTGCAGTATTGTTTACTATTTGAATGTCTGTGTTTAATTATTGCCTGTGTAGGTGGACGTTAGGAAGTCACCTCTCTACCCAAGAGCTTCTTTAACAACGCAAGATTCCCCGAGCCACCAGAACAGAGTCTGCTGCCAATCCTGATGCAGGCCAGGGATCATACAGCTGAAAGGGGCACACAACCTTCAAAGTGATTCATTTGGCTCGATGGGCAGTTGAAGTTATTACTGGACATGCGCTACCCCATTATGGTGATCAGATTTTAGGTTTTTGCTTTTAGAATTAGGACCAGGTACTGGTGAAGGTACAATTATTCCTTCACCAGATAATGTGTCTTGGCAGTTGCTACTATTGGGATTTGGTTGTGTTTATGCTTTGTTTTCAACATTGATTCTTTTAGGGTGCCAAAGGAAGGAGAGCAGAGTGGGGGCAAGCCACTAGACTGAGCAGGTCAACCCCCTATGCCTGTAGGGGCATATTTCTACTCACTTACCCATCCTTACTACCATCGTTTGATGAGTCTAAGGCTGGGCAGGTGTGAATAAAACTCCTATTCCCATAATTTCCTGCAGTCTGCCCAATTTGAATAAAATGCATATTCCTGTCTGATTGTATTAAAGGTGTTTAAATTTGTATCCCAGAATGGGTTGAGGTTTGGATTAAGGTCTTGATCCATGTCTAGCCTAGAGCCTGGGTTAAATGTTAAGTTTAGGCTTAGATTTAGCTTTTAAGGCTCAGGCTAAGAATTTAGGGTTAAAGTAAGGTTAGGGTTAGGCTTAAAGTAAGGTTAGGGTTGGGTGTTAGGATTAGGGCTAGGGTTAGGGGTTAAGGTTAGGGTTACGGTTATGTATTGGTGAAGGTACAATGATTCCCCCCATCGCAAGATTATATTATATTGCGTGGTTGAATAGGGAACCAAGGAGAGTGCACAGGCCGGGTTAGGGGGTTACAGGGTTTAGGGTTAGGTTTGGTGAATTTACAATGACCCCCCCCCCATCACAGTCTGAAAACTGCGTGGTTGTATAGGGAGCCAAGGGAAGTGCATGGGCCGGCACCTGTTAAGCACTGCTATAACTCTGGTAGATACTGGGTCTTTGCACTTGCCACTGTTGGCCTTGAGTTGGATTTTGATTAATTTAGGGTGTCATGGGAAGGAAAGCAGAGTGAGTGCGAGCCACTAGACTGAGCAGGTTAACCCCCTATACCTGTATTTCTGTTCACCTACTCATCCTTTGATCACCCACCATCATCTGATGAATCTAAGGCTGGGCAGGTGTGAGGAAAAGGATAACCCTAACCCCAAGGTTAGCTATTTTGTCTGTAGCATTTATCTGGGGTATAAGTGGTAGGTGTTTGGGTTAGGTGTTAGGTTTAGGGCTGAGATTCAAGGTTTAGGGTCGGGTAGCTTAAGGTGGGGGTTAGGGTTGGATGTTATGATTGGGGCTGAGATTCCAGGGTTAGGGTTGAGTTTCAAGTCTTAAGGATAATGTTAGGGTTAGGTGCCAGGA
Source organism: Pangasianodon gigas (assembly GCA_022758105.1). Taxonomy (NCBI): domain Eukaryota; kingdom Metazoa; phylum Chordata; class Actinopteri; order Siluriformes; family Pangasiidae; genus Pangasianodon; species Pangasianodon gigas. Next base: position 22,952 of record JAKMWG010000039.1, read on the forward strand.
TTAGGGCCAAGATTTTAGGGCTGGGGTTAAGTAGTAGGTGTTTGTTTTTTTTTTCTGTATGCTTAATTATAGGTGCATCTGACTAAGATATTTTAGGACACATCAGCAGCGTATCACAGAGTCGTCAGGTGTTTCGGCCTTTAAACACTGTACACCCTCGTCTGAGGCGGCCAGCTGCAGGTCGATCACTCCTCGGCTTGTGTCCCATATCCAATTGGAAAATGTTGACGTATTTATTTTCATCTTAATTACTTACTTATTTACTTACTTAATTACTTAATTAATTTGTATATTTAAAATTTCGTTAATTATTTGTGTACCTAGCATGCTTATTCACTTTTAGCTATGACCCTATGGCAAATAAGGTCAGGGTTAGGGGGTTAGGGTTAGGTATTGGTTGAAATACAATGATTCCCCCATCGCAAGATTATTGCTTGATTGAATAGGGAACCAAGGAAAGTGCATGGGCCCGCACTGTTCTAGGGTTAGGCTTACGTTTAGGGCTAGGGTTCTGGGCATAGGTCTAAGTTCTAAGGTTAGGGTTAGGTGTTAGGGTTAGGTTTAAGGCTAAGATACTAGGGTCAGGGTCGGGGTTAGGGTTAGGTTTTTTGAATTTACAATGACACCCCCCCCCATTACAGTCTGAAAACTGCATGGTTGTATAGGGAGTCAAGGGAAGTGCACGGGTTGGGGTTAGGGTTATATAGTGAGTCAAGGGAAGTGCATGGGTTAGGGTCGGGGTCGGTCGAGGGTTGGGGTGAGGGTAGGGTTAGGTATTGGTTGAAGTACAATGATTCCCCCCATCGCAAGATTATTGCGTGGTTGAATAGGGAACCAAGGAAAGTGCATGGGCCGGTGCTTGTTAAACATTGCCATTGTTCCTGTAGCAAACCCCGGCTTGGCGTCTGCTAATTTAACAAATCCAATCGAGCATAACTCGATCGGGCTTTAAGCTGGTAGGTTTGGAGCTGATGTAAATGTTTTAGCCTTTTAAACTTCCTCCTATTTTACTTTACTTAATCTCAGTGTTAAAATATGAAGCCTTATTTAATGAATTTCAGGACACATCATCAGCAGTGTACCTCAGAGTCGTCAGGTGTTTCGGCCTTTTAAACACTGTACACCCTCGTCTGAGGCGGCCAGCCGCAGGTGGATCAGTCCTCGGCTTGTGTCCCATATCCAATTGGATAGTGTTTACATATTCATTCTTAGTTTAACTTAATTTAATTAATTAATTTAAGTATATATAATGTCACTAGCATGTTTGTTTGGAGATGCTTTTCCTAATAAAACTTTACTTAATAAAGTAACCATGCCTTAAATATGGCAAATAGTAAACATTACTTGTTAACATTAAAATTGGTTTACTTATTTATTTATTATTTTTATTTATTTATTTATTTTATTTTATTTGTTTTTTATTTCCTACATGTAGATGCAGTTGAGAAACTTACCTCTCTGCGAGTGGCTCTTTGTTAACACCGCAAGGTTTCCCAAGCCATTCTAGCAGAGTTTTCTGCCCCGCGAGGTGGGTGGGGGCCGTTAGTCCCAGCGGATGACCCCGATGCAGACCCACAAGCTTCTACTGGGCGGACCCTCAGGCAATCATCTACCGAAAGGGCTGAGCAATCTCCAAATTGCTGGAATTTTTGGTTGGATTGCCAGTCCAGGTCATTACATGGCCAGCTCTGCACCATTATGGTGAGTAAATAGTGACACCTACTGGCTAAGATCATGACCAGCTAATTTCACTTGGCAAGTGAAATACTTGCAAACATAAACTGTTAGGGCCTATCTTTTTTTGTTTTTGAGGTATTGAAGATAAGATATTAAAAGACCCTACTCCCACAATCCTCTGCAGTTTGCCTAATTTGAATAATGCATATTCTTGTCCAATTGTATTATAGGTGTTTAAATTTGTGTTCCAGAATGTTTTGAGGTTAGGATTACGGTCATGATCCACCTGTATTCTAGGATTAAGTTTAGGATTACAGTTAAGGTAAGGGTTAGGGTTAGGTTTAGGCCTAGGGTTAGATCTTTAAACTAGGGTTAAGCTTTTGGGAATAGACAATAAGGTTAGGATTAGGTATTAGGGTTAGGTTTAAGGCTAAAATACTAGGGTTGCAGGTTTTTTTTATATTTATTTATTTTATTTTATAATTTATTTTTTAGGTTTAGGGCTAGGGTTCTGGACATCTGTCTAAGTTCCAAGGGTAAGGTTAAGCATTAGGGTTAGGATTAAGGCTAAGATACTAGGGTTATGGTTAGGGTTAGGTGTTAGGTTTAGGTTTAAGGCTGATATTAGGGTCAGGGTTAGGGGTCAGGGTTAGGGTTTGTAGAGGTTTGAGAGGGTGTGTGGAGGTTTGAGAGGGTGTGTAGATAGGGTGTGTAGGTTGTGGATTGGGTCTGTTGTTGAGTGATCGACTCCTCAGGAGCTCCGCCAAGCTGACCTAAAATTTCTCGATTTTATATTAATCCAGTCTTATTGTAACTTTTTATCGTACCTACATTAGCTGATAGTATTCTATAATATTCTCATTCGAAACGCTTTTTATATCGCTAGTTTTATTTGTTTTCCAGAACACCCGCTTCTAGCTGGTTAGCCCAGTAGCGTCGCTAGCCCGTTAGCCCAGCCACCACAAGTTTGTCCACGTTTCTCACACCGATTATCTCTGTCGTACTACTGCTGTAAAACACTATGTCGGTTGTGTGTTTGCCTTTGAGTGCAGGTGAGGATACATTCGAGCTGCACTCAGTGGATCTGGAGTTGGAGGCCGTGGCGAAGCAGATCCGCGACCTACAGGTGAAGCAGGCCCAGCTGCGACAGCGGAAAGCCGCGCTGGAATCACCCCGGATTGACGCTCACCTGTCTCGGGTAAACTCGCGGCGGGAAACAAACACTCCCACAACCTCAACTCCACGTACTTCTCTGCCCAGGCCCAGTGCACCAAGGACGCGGCCCGCCCAGGTTTCGTTCACTCCGGCGCCGGGGCACCACGGAGCCTGGATGCAGCAGCAGCAGCACACGAGCCAGGACCCGGGCGAGGACCTCTCCCCCTCTGCCGCCACCTGTTTTCGAGATCTCGACCCAGAACCTCTTCGCTCCCCTTCGCGAGGCGGAATGCGACGCGGTGATCATCGGAGACTCCATCGTCCGGCACGTCCGTGCTACCATGGCTAAAGGTAAGGTGCGCACTCGCTGTTTTCCTGGTGCTCGTGTTCTCGATGTCGCTGCACAGGTACCCACGATACTGAATAAGAAGAACATCGGAGCTGTGGTCCTCCATGCTGGCACGAACGACACCAGGCTGAGGCAGACGGAGATCCTGAAGAAGGACTTCAGAAGCCTGGTCGAGAAGGTACGCAGCACATCGCCCACGATGAGGATCATCGTGTCAGGACCGCTTCCCACGTTCCAGCGAGGAATCGAGAGGTTCAGTAGGCTATTTGCTTTTAACGAATGGTTACGGTCATGGAGTCAAGACCAGAAATTACCCTTTGTTGATAACTGGAATATTTTCTGGGAGCGTCCTAGGCTCTACCATACTGACGGCCTGCACCCAAGCAGAGTTGGAGCAGCCGTCCTCTCGGACAACATTTCCAGGACACTACGCACCATCTGACTGGTAAGTCATACCTCAGATCGCAATTATAATAGCTACTGTTCAACTCACCAGACTGATACAAGTGCACACACAGCTCGTCTTGTAGATACTGTGTCTGTTCCCCGAATAGTGAGATCAAAGAATAAATTCACTAAAAGTTCTCGAAGTAATCTAATCACCATTAAACCTGAAAAAGGCCAAACAGGTAAACAAAAACAATTTCTAAAGTTTGGGCTTCTCAACATTAGATCCCTTACACGGAAAGCACTTATTGTTAATGAAATGATCTCAGATTATAGTCTTGATGCACTCTGCCTTACTGAAACCTGGCTTAGACCAAATGAATACATTGGTCTGAATGAGTCTACTCCGTCAGGATATTCCTATAAGTATGAGCCCCGTCAGACTGGTCGTGGTGGTGGTGTTGCAACTATCTATAACAATTTTCTTACCGTTACTCAGAAAACAGGACCCAGGTTTAACTCATTCGAAGTGCTTGTCCTCAATGTTGCACTCACTGACATAGATAAAAAATCCCTACTATATCTTGCTCTGGCCACCGTATACAGACCCCCAGGGCCATACGCTGATTTTCTTAGAGAGTTTGCACATTTACTCTCAGACCTGCTGATTAATTTCGACAAAGTGTTCATTGTAGGAGACTTTAACATTCATGTTGACGATGCTAATGACTACTTAGGACTCGCATTTATGGACTTATTAAATTCATTTGGGGTTAAACAAAACATTACTAGACCAACTCATCGTTTTAATCATACGCTAGATTTAATTATATCACATGGATCAGATGTCACTGACATAGATATTCTACCTCAAAGCGATGATATCACATACCATCACCTCTTAGTGTACACTCTACCTGTAGAACACATCAGCCAGGTCCCTCCACGTTATCGATTCGGTAGAAATACTATTCCGACCACTAAAGACAGATTCACATGTAATCTGCCGGATCTGTCTCAATTTCTCACTAGACCCCTAAATGCAGATGATCTAGATGAAGCAACTATCAGTATAGGCACTATTTTCACCAGCACACTAGACACTGTTGCCCCCATCCGATTAAAAAAGGTCAGAGATAAAACAGCTGCTCCATGGTACAGTAGTCATACTCACGCCCTCAAGAGAGCAACCCGTAACCTCGAGCGAAAGTGGAGAAAAACTAAATTAGAAGTTTTTAGAATTGCGTATAAAGACAGTATGTCTAGCTATAGACAGGCTCTAAAAGCTGCTAGGGCCGAGCATCTGAGCAAACTGATAGCAATAAACCAAAACAATCCCAGATTCTTATTTAGTACAGTGGCTAGACTAACAAAACATCAGATATCTGAAGAGAGTATTCCATTACAGTTTAGTAGTGAGGATTTTATGAATTTCTTCACAGAAATAATTGATAGTATCAGGAAAAAAATACTGGATGTTCAACCTTTGACAGCATCCTGTGATCTAGTCCAGCCTAAAGCTCCACATTTAGTGCTAAAATGCTTTACAGGTATAGGACAGGAAGAGCTTTATAAACTTATCAGCACGGCTAATTCAACAACGTGTTTGTTAGATCCAATCCCAACTAGATTGCTGAAAGAAGTGATACATATAGCTGGAGAGCCTTTTCTCAACATTATTAATTCCTCGTTATATTTAGGCCATGTCCCAAAACCTCTCAAGTTAGCAGTTATTAAGCCTCTTCTTAAGAAACCTAAACTAGACCCTAATGAATTATCAAATTACAGACCAATTTCAAACCTTCCGTTTATATCTAAAATATTAGAAAAGGTTGTGTCTGCTCAATTATGCTCCTTCTTACAGGAAAACAATATCCTTTAAGAATTTCAGTCAGGTTTTAGGCCCCATCATAGCACAGAAACTGCGCTAGTAAAAATCACAAATGACTTGTTTTTAGCTTCGGACCAAGGCTGCATCTCAATATTAGTCTTACTTGATCTTAGTGCTGCATTCGACACTATAGATCATAACATTCTCGTAGATCGCTTAGAAAATCACATAGGTATTCAGGGACAGGCATTAAAATGGTTTAGATCCTACCCGTCTGATCGATACCATTTTGTAGATTTAAATGGAGAACTATCCAGTGTAATGCCAGTGAAATATGGGGTTCCACAAGGATCAGTTTTAGGACCTCTGCTGTTCTCAGTTTACATGCTTCCCTTGGGTAACATCATTAGAAGACATGG